>JAPMLY010001195.1:0-123552 GCA_026401115.1 Tetraselmis chui
GCGAATGAGTTTGCGTGTTTTTAATTTAGCCAGGTGGGGTTAAGGGACGAGGGAGTTGGGCGGGGTTTCTTCGGGGGTAGGAGGGGCCATATGGTGGCTGCGTGGTCCATATGCTGGGAGAGTAGTGTGGTAAATTTCGAGGCGAGGGTGTCGAGGGTATCCGGACAGGCCGTGGAGGGGGTTGTATTAATAATTTCTGCGTGGAGGGAGGCCGTTTGGTTGATAAGGGAGGGTGTGCTATTTTGATATTTTTTATGTGGTGCTGTTGTAGTGGAAGTTTGAAGGTGAGTTTGCGGGTGGTGTGGTGTGTGTGAGGTGGGTTGTGGGCCGAGGGGGGGGCGAGCGATTAAAGAGGAGGGGGGAGGTATTACTAGGTGGACCGCCGAGTGGTCGGTAAAGTGTGAGGGTGAGGTGAAAACCGAGCATGTAGTTGGGTTGAGGCCGAGGGGGGAGGGAGGAGTGGTGAGCCAGTGGTCTAGGCATCCCCCGCTACGGGGGAAGGTAGGGATGGGGGGGTGGAGTGGGCGGAGGTGGGATTCGAGTAAGGAGGTGAGGGCGGGGTTGCCAGTACCTTGTGCGGTGGTCGTTTGAAAGTCGCCTCCCCAGAGGACGCGGTGGGTCGGGTAGTCGTCCGCTAGGCGGAGGCCCTAGGATGCGACTTCTGCGTATGTTCGGATCTGTTGGGTGCTGTGGAGCTGTGGCATGTAGGCTCCGAGGAGGAGGTAAGGGGTGCCTGAGTGTGGGGTTAAGATTAGTCCACATATGTGGGGAGTGAGGTGAGGGGGTGGGGTTATGATAGTGGCGGATTGACATGAGGTCCGGCGGACCGCAAAGAGAACTCCTGCGTTGGGGAGGGGCACAGGTGAGTAGTATGGTCGAGAGCTTTTGAGGAGGTATTGGGGTACGGCGAGTCGCCAACGTGATTTATGTGTGGCGTGGTTGGTTTCTGTGAGGATAAGCACGTCAGGGTGGTGGGTGGTGGTGAGGTGTTCGACGTCCATGATGGATGTGTGGAGGCCTCGGGTGTTGAGGTTGATGAGGTGAAGGGGTTGTGCGAGATGGTGTGAGAGGGTGGGTGAGGGGAGAGGGGCGGAGGGATTGGGAGGGTCTGTGGGGGGGGGGGGGGCTTCGCGGTTGTGGGAAGTATCGATTGGAGGGGTGGAGGGGAGGGTGGGGGTAAGTGGTGGGGGGGAGGGGGGGTGCTGGAGTAGAGGTAGGGGGGAGGGCTGGGTGGGGTTGAGGGCGGCAAGCAGTTGGGAGCGTCCCACCGGGAGGGAAGTGGATCGGAAGATGTGGTGCCACAGGAGTGCGTGTAGGGAGTAGACAGTAGTGCGAGGGTCGAAGGGAGGAAGGTTATAGGTTTGGTCGGGGGGTGTTGTAGTGATGAAGTAGATATGAAGTAGAACGTGGGTTCCACACGACCACGCGTGGGATGAGTCGTTTTGGTAAGGGGGGTTAAGTATGCGTAAGACACCGACAGGCGGGGGAGGGGAAGAGTTCCAAGAGGCGAGAAGGGCGAGGGAGCGAGCAAGGAGGTTAGGAGGGGGGAGTGGTGGAGGGAGTCCACCCAAGTTGCTGAGGAGTGGGTGAGGTGGAGGAGTCCGAAGTGAGAGTGTTGCCAGGTGAGGACAATTAGGGAGTGGTTGGGTGTGCCAGGGTGAGGGGGTGAGCCTCTGTTAGAGAGGTTAGTCCATTGGCTAGGGTAGAGCTTATGTAGTTGGAAGTTATCCACTTCGTTATTGGTGATTACGCTGTATGAGGCAAGGGCTGTGGAGTGGAGTCTAGATAGGGAGGTAGCGACCGGCGAGGAAGAAGCACAGCCAACAAGGCCGTTAGGAGCGTGTAGGCACGCAAAAAACATAGACGGGCGCTCGTGTTGACTCCCCCTTTCTCGCCGTGGGAAAGTTAAGCTCCTCGCTAAGTAAGGTGAGCGTTGCGGCATTGCCTCGGGAAAAAACAATAACAGTACTAATTAAAGTACTGAAAGGCTAGGTGAGACTGAAAGTTGGGTGGGGCGAACGTGGCGCCGGGCGCTTTACACACGCTCTTCTCCTTTTTACGTGGGAGATGGTAGGACAGTCGCGGACAACCAGCTCGAAGGCGAAGCGTGGGGTCGGTGGGACGATGAATTACTAGCGTGGCGCCGAGCGCTTTACACACGCTCTACTTTTTTTTACGTGGGAGTAGATAGGACTAGCGTGGCGCCGATCGCTTTACACACGCTCTTCTCTAGTGTAACTTGGTGGAGGGCCCATAACCTGTTAGAGTTGGGAACGGATAGTTACACGGAGGTCGTGCCGGCCCCACAAGGGGGGCCGCCTGTGGTGACTAGAGAAGTGTGTGGAGAGAGATGGCGGCCGGCGAAGGCACCGGCAAGGCCGGCCGACCGCCACTAATAGGGAATAGAGTACCGCTAATAGCATAACACTAAGTACTAGAATGACAAATAGCTACCTTGTACATAAGTACTATGCAACGGGATGCTAGTGCTAACAGGTAGCAATGCAGTATAAGCTTGACATGTCTTGGTAGTGTTCCCATTTGAAAGAGAGCACCGCGGAGGTGTCTAGGTTTCCAATGGGGGTGGGTAGGCCATATTCGAGATTTAAGTCAAAAAGGTAGTTGCGTAACTTGACGCCACATGTGGTTGAGGTAAAGTGGGCCGGGAGTGAGGGCCGAAGCGAATGCGGAGTAGTTACTATATGCTGTCGGATGTCAGGTAGGGAGGTGGGGGGGGGGGGGGGGTATGAAGGGTCTAACCTCTGGGCCGTCAGGCCCGTCTTGTGGGGGACTAATGATGATTAGCGGCCTTGCCGGCCGAGGCTTGTGGAGGGCGAGGTTGTGAGGCTCCGGAGGGTCCGTTCGTCGAGGTCTTGCGCATTTCGGCGGGTAGAAGCTCCTTGGAGCGGGTGGTCGTTCGGAACTTATGAAGGGGTGGTAAGTGTAGGGATGGCGGAGAGAGTATGAAAGGGTGGGGGAGGGGGATAGAAAAAGTGTAAGCAAGGTGTGGTAGGTATTAGGGTGAGGGTGATAGTGGGGAGCATCAGTGACAGAGGGGGCTGTCGATATCGTATCAAATATGCTTCGGGGCTTCCGAGAGAAGCCTCGGAGCATGCCTAAAGGAGGTGGGGACTGTAGGGGCGGTGGAATACGTGTATCGCTGAGAACGTTACGGGTACGTGACTGCCAGGCCGTGTCTGTAAGGGGGGGGCAATATTTCCAGGGCATGTAGATACGCGGGGGGCGGGTGATCGGTTAAGCTTTCGGGTATAGCAGGTCGGACGGGCTAGTCTCAGCAGGGGGAGAGCTGTCTTTATTGTAACGACAAGCGAGTTGGGCAGAGCATGGAGGGTGGAAAAAGTGGGACGGAGAACGACTGCGCTAGGGTCTACAGTGAGGTAATCGCAGGTAAGCGCGAGTGTCTAATGAGTTAGTCGGGTTAGGCGGGCTATTATGTAAATAGAAGAAGGAAGGAAAATGAGAAATCGTAGGGGCGCAATGACATGAGCGAGCGTTGGACATAGCAAGGGAGCAGCGGGAGGACAACCGTCAACATGAGGGTTAGGTAGGGGGGAAGAGGTGAGCGGGGCATCGGTGTCTGCTGCTAGCATCGGGTGAGGGAAGTGGGAGTCGTCGGCGGACGGATCGTGTCGGTCGGCAAGCGGGGAGTTCGTGCAAGGGGGAGCGTACATGGCCCGGGCCGGCGCGACAGGCCACGCGGCTTGTGTAGCTGTGAATAGGCTAGTGTAGTTGTGGGGTAGGAGGGTAGCGCGAGGGGGAGAGGGGTGTCGGGGGTTACTAATCATGGCGGTGGTTAGTGCAGTGGTAGGAATCAGGCATGTAAAAAAAATTACTCGGGAAGAAAACGACTTATTGCGAGTTACAAGATGATGCATTGTTGATCGAACTATGCAGCTCTTTGGCTAGCAAGCACTAAGGTGGGGAGAGGGCTTCGATTTAAGTGCGCTGCTAGCAAGTGTATCAGTTCAGGCTAACGGGAGGGGACGCTGGGTGCTAGACATGTCCGTACTGTGGGACGGGGGGTGGCGGTCGGCGAGCGGCGAGTTCGGGCGAGAGGGAGCGTATAGGGCAAGGGCCGGCGCGACATGCCAGGCAACATGAGCAACTGCGAGTAGACTAGTGTAGTTGTGGGGTAGGAGGGTAGCATGAGGGGGAGGGGGGGTGTCGATGAGTACTGATCAAGGCAGTGGTTAGTGCAGGGGCATGAATCAGGCCTGTATAATAAATTTTTTTCTCTGATTAAAGAAAACGATTTTCGAGGCTCATGATGTTGCATAATTGGTCGAACTTTACAGCACCGTGACTGGGACGCACTAAGGTGAGGGAAAGGTATCGCTTTAAGTGCGGTGTTAACGAGAGTATCAACGTAGGCTAGCGGGAGGGGACGGGGGGTGTTAGACTGGTCCTCACTGTGGGACAAAGCGGGACGATCGCACCGGTACGGGTCGTCTGTGTGGGCTAATGAGTCAGCGGCCCGTCCCAGGGCAGTGGTTGACCAGGGGGCGGCGAGGACCAGAGGCGTCTGGAGTCCTCTGACAGGTGAGGGTTCCAAAGCCGTGCCCAAGGCTTGGGCGGATGGGGGTGGTTGGGGCACAGTGTGGAGTAGAGCGAGCGGATGTCCCGCTAGGTAGCTCCGGGGGTTGTAGGGGTCCGCGGTGGGCGCCTTCGCGGGCCAATCCCGCAATGGCGTATGTCTGCAAGTGGGGGGGGGGTAGAGGTCGAGGACATTTTGAACAAGTGAGGACCCGAGTAGGGGTAGAAGTCAAGGGGGTTAGTTGAGTGTTTTCGGTTGGGTTTTCGAGTTGCTAGCGTGTGTTCGCGGCACACGACCAGGCCCGAGGGGACCTGGGTTTGGTGGATGTTGGCGGCGGACGGTAACGTCCGGACGCTCGGTGGGGCGCGGTGTGGCGCGCCGTTCCCTGGGAGGGGAGTTTTTTGTAATCGAGGGGTGTGATTGTTCATTCGTAATACTGTGGCGGGTACATGTTCGGATTTCGAAGTGGGTGGCGCGATAGCTGTCGGGGAGATGAAATTCAAGTCTATGAAAGCTGCGCCTTTGAGTGTGTACCGTTTGGTGTCGCTACGGATCCACTGACCTTGGTGAGCTAGGCTCGGGTGGGGAGAGGTGGATGGTGCGCGTTGTTCAACGGCCATGTCCACCAGTCTTACGCTCGATGGGAGGCCAGGCCCAGAGCGAAGACGATCGGCGTTGCTCATTCGAGCTACCGACCCATCCCCGTTATGTGGTTCAGTAGTACTTTAGTAGTACTTTGGATCTTTTTACTGTCTTTAGTGACGGTAGGATACGTTGCGGAGGACCACTATATGGGATTCGGTGCAAAAAATGCGGGGTAATGGCGCTAGGCCGCCACTGCGATGTAGTCGCACTACGCGGACAAGCCGACCGTCGGCAGCACAGTGGGGACGGGCACCGACTGTATTTGAGTATACATATTTAGGCGCGTTGATAAATTCGGATTTAAGTATGCGAAGTATCGTGGACGATAGGGTAAAAAAGCAAGCGCGCCGTCGGAGCGCTCGACTCGGTGTTAGGAGGGCGGGATGTCCCCATTAATGTACACACCTCGGTCCTTAAGACCTGCATATTGATGGTCCTTACTTACATGTGTGAAGTATGGGGGATGGATTCGACTAGCGGCGTTAATAGATAACAAGCTATATTAAACCAATGTTTGACGCGCCTAGTTGGGGTGGGTGCAAAGGCCCATGGGGTGGCCACAACGCCACTACTACCGGAGCTAGGAATAGCGCCCATAGAAGCAATTGCAGCAGCGGCTAGGACTAGGGCGTTCTTTAAATCGCCCACCCTAAATACATGCATCATCGACCTAGTGCGCCAACCTAGTCGTATGCGCCCAAGTACTTGGACGTTTGGGACCGTGCGGTGGCTAGATCGTTTTGCTAGGGCAAGCGCGTAATTAGCCCAAAACGTAAGCGTCCCACCCGCATGGAGGTCTTTGCAACCACGCGTGGCCGCTAACCTAGTTAAAGCAACGGTATGGGGTCGATTCGAGACATCATCGTCGGCATGTACTCATACATGGAGTATTTATTCCCATTCCTCATGTGTTGGGAACCTATTGCCACAATACGGCACGTGTATTCTCGCGGGGGCCGTTGCATGGTTACATAATATGAAACAATTTCGTACGCGTGTATTTCCCACAGCCCGTCGTCTTGCCCGCATTCATGCCATGCCTGAAAGTTTTCTCCATCATTGTCTTGCACGCGGCGGGGATATGCCTGAATCTATAGAACATTTTTTGCTTGAATGCCCACGTTGGGAATGCCACCGTCGTAGTTTTTGGACGCTAGCCCCAGAGTCTAGTGGTTTTGTACGTCAAATCGCTACCTCCCCCGAAGATACAAATGCCTTACTTTTAGGCGGTGCCCCCCCTCCCTTCATGGCGCCATTCATTTTACAGGAAATGGGAGGTTTTTCCAGTTATGGCGCCAAGCCCTCCCTCATATTGCTTTCTTTGCAGTTTTGTATCGCACTCCCGAAATGTTTTGCTCCGTGAGATGGGCCTTGGTCCTTCTCGCATTACCCGAATGGGCCGACGCCCGGACGGTTAGGGCTGACCTTTCTTAGTCAGTGCCTTGAATGCATTCATGTTTGTTTGCATGTCATTGAAAGGTGTTAGTTGGTGAAACTCCAACACTTGCCTCGTGTGGGGTTAGCGTAGTACGGTACGGTTCTCGTACAATGATACGTAGTGCACTCACACGAGCGTTGCCTACCCGGGAGCATTATCAATGATGAGTTTGAGGTTTGTTTCGAACTTCTGCTCTATATCATGCTTGCAACACGCCTCATGTAGAGGGTGCATGACTGCATGTGCGGGTTACCTGCTAGTCTCATGTCCCGGGGGGGGCAAAAAAAAAAAAGCAAAGCACAAGGGTACGGGTAATATATTATTTTCTTTGCTAGTTATCGAAGCTACAAACTTAAGCAGGGTGTGTGTGTGATGCAGAAGGAGGTTGAGACTGTTGAGGGAAACAAGGAAGTGAATTACAAGTGGAGCTGCCAACTTATGTAGTCTTGAAACCATTCACAAGTGCAGCTAATTTGTTCTAGTAGTTAGTGACATGACAGCAAGACCCTTGTGGGGTATGTCCTGTCGATAAGAAACTAAGAGGGTTGTGTCGACGCCCTCCCTACTAGAGAAACTGCGAGAAAAGAGAGTTGGAGAAAAGGGCGGTATGGTCACATTTTCGTGAGCGACGCAGTCGCGAGCGGAAATGTGTCCATTCCGCTCTTTTTTTCAACTCTCTCTCTCTCCGGTAAACGGCGGAGCCGTTTAACGGAGCCATCACCTCGAGGACTGGGGTAAGCTCCAACCAACCGGTTAGCCGACCGACGTAGTCGGCCGGCTGGTTCTGCTCTCACCCGAGCTTCGAGCGATCACACATCTGTCCTCTCATCGGGGTGGTTATGGTCACATTTTTGCTCGACCGAGTTCTGCGGATAGACTCTTCCGGGGCGGCGAAGCCGCGCGACGAAGTCGGGAGTCGAAGACTCACGACGAGGAGCAGTTCGACGGCGCAGCCGTCGGACACCCGGCTGGTGTCGAGCTCTCAATTTTGCTCGACCGAGTTCTGCGGATAGACTCTTCCGGGGCGGCGAAGCCGCGCGACGAAGTCGGGAGTCGAAGACTCACGACGAGGAGCAGTTCGACGGCGCAGCCGTCGGACACCCGGCTGGTGTCGAGCTCTCAATTTTGCTCGACCGAGTTCTGCGGATAGACTCTTCCGGGGCGGCGAAGCCGCGCGACGAAGTCGGGAGTCGAAGACTCACGACGAGGAGCAGTTCGACGGCGCAGCCGTCGGACACCCGGCTGGTGTCGAGCTCTCAATTTTGCTCGATATGGGTAGGGCCAGCCGTTATGGTCACATTTTTGCTCGGGAAGGGTAGGGCCGGCCGTTATGGTCACAATTTTGGCCCAACCTCGCCCGCTCTCAATTTTGCTCCACCGAGTTCTACGTCTTTACTCGATATGGGTAGGGCCAGCCGTTATGGTCACATTTTTGCTCAACATGGGTAGGGCCAGCCGCTATGGTCACATTTTTGCTCGATATGGGTAGGGCCGGCCGTTATGGTCACATTTTTGCTTGATATGGGTAGGGCCGGCCGTTATGGTCACATTTTTGCTCGACATCTGGATCCGGTATTGACAATTCACGGTATTGTATATGTAACTTCAAACACTTCCGGAGTCGGTGAGTTATTCCCATTTGGTGTGGTCAATACAAGCACCCCATTACGAAAAATTTGTATCCCGGGCACATAGGCTTGACGACGCCAATGTATGGTAAATGTCGTCGAAGTTGAACCGGAAGCATCCGTGATTGACCACAGTTTTGTGCCAACAACTCCTTCCCGGAAGTTTATGTGGTCGCTAATAGTACCATCTGTTATTTCAACAAGAGCGTCGTATTCAGTTGGATAGTTTCTTTCATTGGTGTGGAAAGTCATATTTTGTGGCGTAATAGGGAACGTGGAGCTTGCAATTTGGTAGACTTGTATACCATAGTCATAATTCGGCGGAATGCTATCCATGTAGAACTCCCACACCGTAGGTGGTGGTGGCGGGTCGGTGGTGTGCGTTCCCACCGGCTGCGGCCCCGCCGTGTTGCCGCGGGCATCGATAAGTTCCACCCAAAAGTAGTAGGTGGTTTCGGGGTCCAGCCCGCTCACCGTGGTAACACCATCCAAGTACCGTTTGACGCCGGTGGCGTGATTTTTCGTCGACGAGTTGAGCACCGCCGCGGTGACGTTGGTATACTCCGCCGGAACTTCGTCGACGGTGTTCCGGTACAGACGGACCTCGGTGACACCACTCATTTTGAGGTAGAGTAAGATTTTTCGATGCACCCCGGGATATTCGGAGCGTTCTCCTCTAGCCGGCTCATCACATTACTCGTGTGACGGATGAAATCCCCCTCAGACATGTATTCGGCGTTATTGAGGAGGCGGAGAGTACATTCCGTGTTGATATCACGAACGACCTCGCCGAACCGTGACGAATAGTCGTTGTGGCGCTCAGCCTTGTTCGGCCATTCGAGCCCCCGGTTCACCGCCGCCACGGACCCGCTGAGAAGTGAAAGACATCCGCTCACGATGGCGGGAACCCCGGTTGTAGCCGAAGGCTGCCCGATCCCGTACGTAAGGTTCAAGCAACCCACGCCGAGACTCAGTGCGACGGTGGTGAACAACGCCATGTCCGCACGTGCCTTAAAGAACGAATAGGAATCTCCATGCAAGCGCCTTAGTTTTTTCGCGTGTGCGCGCCACTTCTCAAGCAAGGGGTTTTCGATCTGAACGGCGGCCTCGCTTTCACTCATTTTGTTTTGACCTGAGAAAAAGGGTGCCGGGTCTAATGTCAAGTCCTCCCACATCAATCAAGGTAAGCATCCGCGGCTCCTCTACCGTGTTCCCGATAGAATTTTTTCGGATGCTCGTGGTGAACCCCATGAGGTAGTTCCACGGCGGGAGGAAGGTGGTTACATCGGGTCTATTGGTGTCCGACAGCCGCAGGTTTGTTTGGACAAGTGGCATTGTGTGTGTGTTATTACGTGTCGAAGAAAGAAAGCGTGATGGTGACACTGAAGGCGTCGGCGGGGGTGACCTCTATAGAGCTCTCCACCATTTCCGGGGCTGAATCGTCCTCATCAACGTCGAAGATGCCGCTGGTGTCTGATTGCGGTTCGAAGATTTCCACAAAGCCCTCGTGCAGCCCCGGGGGCAAAACACTCCCAGGGAACTTCGCCGTTCCGAGCGTATGACGGAAGGTCATTCTTCTTCGTCTGGTATTTGGTAGAACGTGAGACAAATTACGTACGCCGTGGACTCGCCACTGCCAAGCTCCGTAAATTGCGTCGCAGTCCGCAGTTGAAGGTCGATCTCACCCACGTTATCTAGCGGCCGCCGGATCGGAATCCCCACAGTGTCCTCGTTAACACCTTTAAGGCTGAGCTTTTGGCCCACGTAGCTCAACGCGTCTTGCGCGCGTGATCCCGGCAGAAATCCAAGGACGCTTAGGCCTTGGTACGGGTCGTCGACGAAGGTCCTGCTAGTGATTGCGAGCCCGTACGCTTGCGCGCCGTAGAGATGGATCAACGAGCAATGCGAGACCGCGACCTGCCACCTTGTGCCGTCGTTTCGGTCCATACGGAAAGAGCGGAAGTCGACGGGAACCCTTTCGTTTGGTCCGCGGACATTCATCCACACGTGAAAGAAGGGTGGATAAAGGCTACGCTCGGGCTCTTCCACCCAGAAGACGAGGCTGAAGGTGTAGTCGTTTACGAAAGTAGGCGTCCACGGGGCCACAGTAGTTCTGAGCTTCGTCGGACCTTGCAGGAGGTAGAACGACATGTCCCCGCGTACTAGCCGCGAACCGTCGCATATCCCAGCACATGTGTTGCTCTGCACGTACGACGAATCCGCCATCTCGCCAAAGACATTGCCGCCGCGCCAAGACTGCAAAAGAGCTAGGATGGAGTCGTTATTAGCAGGGTCCCAGCTCTTGTAGGAATTCGACTGCCGGATCGACGGAGAGCACAGCATGATCGAAAGGGGGTCGGGCTGTACACCAGTGAAGCCGGTGATCGGTGTACACCACTCGAGCGCGAAGCGAACATGGGGTTTACCTTGGAACTTGCTACCGTTCTGAAAGGCTGGCGTGCGAACGCAGAATGCGTGTTTCTCGCCGCTCACGCGCTCTTGGGTGCTAACTACGATCCTGCGCGCGAACATTTGTTTATGGTGCAGAAAATGATCATAGAAAGGTCGCTACACATAGGCGCTCACCAGTCCATCTGCTGCAACCTCAATGTACCCGCCGTAGTGGCTAAAGACGTCTACAGTGAGACTGGAGGTTAACTGAGCCCCAAACTGTGCCGTTAGGTGGCTAACACTCGTACTCACGTTCACCCCATTCTCACTGAACATGGTCT
Organism: Tetraselmis chui; assembly: GCA_026401115.1. Lineage (NCBI taxonomy): Eukaryota > Viridiplantae > Chlorophyta > Chlorodendrophyceae > Chlorodendrales > Chlorodendraceae > Tetraselmis > Tetraselmis chui. The sequence goes on from JAPMLY010001195.1 coordinate 10,999, forward strand.
TGTGTGACTGCGACTCAAGGTCCGTGGCTATGATATACTTTCCTTCGTTCGCAGCCCACGTGGCCGCATTGATGATCCCCATGTGCTCCAAGCAACCATACGCGTGGAAGGCCTTTTGCGCCTCAGCGAACGCCTCGGGATTCGAGTCCACGGGCTTCGACGGCGTTAGAACACCGTTAATGGTAAACTGATACCGGCCGCCGTTACCGATTGGATTGTTGCGTGTTGATACATACTTCTTGTTGTTATAGTTGTCCTCGTCCTTTCGGAAGATGGCAATCAGCGTCTTCAAGGCCTTGTAAGGGCTGGAGAACGCCATACTCATGGAGCCCGAACCGTTAGACGCGATCCAGCGGTGCTGGGAGTAGGTTGTATACGGAATGACTAGTCGCCCGCCATTGGCCTCAAAAATCGCCCGATCGACGTCGGGAGCGAGATGGATCATCTCTGCAACGTACTCGACGTTTCGTAGCACCCATGGAAAGTTTTTCTCCTGCACCTTCGCCACGTCCCCCAATGTAAGCTCAAGCATCAGGTGCGTCCTATTCATGTTGCCGACCGGGAGATACTTTTGCTGCATGCTTCCAACGATTGCGCTCATGAGAGGAATACAGAACACTTGCGATGATCCTCCCGCAAGCTCGGTGTCAAAGCCCTCCGCGACGCTTCCAGTGAAATTCATTTGGCCCGATGTGCCAGATAGGTCCAAAAGCGTGTGATAGAGGGCGTTATACTCCTCGATGTTCTCGAGTGTCCCCCCGCCAGCGCCCCCGCTCGCTGACACCTTCAACGCACGAATAAGCGCGTGCGCAGAGTAATCCAATTTAATTTTATTAGCAGCCGTCCCGTCAAGATTATGAAGCTCGAATTTCAAATAGCTCTGCCTGCAATTCAAGTACTCCCCCCGGTTTCCCGTAGGGAGTACGAACTTGATCGTGTTGCCTGGGCTGAACCCGGACGTACCATTCTCCGGAAATACATGTACTCTACTACGGGTCGCCGGAGCCGCCTTAGGCTTGATCCCGTACACGAACGAATCGCTGATAGAGCTTCGCACTTCGGTCATGGTATTGTTTATAGTATCGTTACAGAAAAAAATTTCGTTAGCCATTGTTTTCGTTAACCTCTTTCAAGTTTTGATCTTGGTCCTCTCATCTGGCCGTACGCGGATCGGACAGCCGCAGCGTGACCCTTCATGCTATTTAGATCTGCCCCCTTTCCATCAAGAATCCCCTCCACGCCCCCTGCAATACCGCCGACCCCGCGGGCAATGGCGCCGGCTGACGCGATACCAGCCCCGAGAACTGGGTTGAAGGCGGCGACCGGCGCAGCTGCTGAGAGCATCCATCCGCCGAGCTTGTTTCCAGCCACTCGAACGCCGTGTGCGATTTTTTGGCCGATCGTACGAAAGTTGTGCAGCTTCTCGCCGATGAAGTGTCCGAGCCCCATGTTGTGTTTGCTATAAGCCCAGATTTTTTGTTTCTGACCCTAAATCACCTTTTATATAGGTGCTTTACCCTTTTTTTGCCTCTCGGCCAGCTTTTCTCGAATGAATAATGCCTTTTCCTCCCTACCTTTCTTTTTCTTACCTGGCTTAAATTCTATTCCCAAACGCTCCGCAACCTCGTCCAGTACCCCTGCTTCAAACATATAAGGGTTGTCAAGAACCAAATCCTCGTATGTTTTTTTACGGTCTTCGAAAGAACGAACGAGCTGTTTGACACCCGAAGTTGATGGTGCGTCAGTTGAAGGCTGAGACCTAGTTTCCATCACAGGCTTTTCGCCTATTGGCGCCGCCACGTTCTTAAATGGGTCTTGTCGTTGCATCTTGTTGTGATAGTCGTAGTCAGCAGGCCAGCTGTTAACGCCCACTGGTTGCTGGATTATAATTGGTGCCGGCGAGGGGGTTACCATTGTCCATCCTCTGCTAGGGGGGAGTAGTTGTGACATAGGATCGTTATTTACGCTTTGCACGACGCTGACCCGGACATTATGATTGCGTGAAGCTTTGGGTTTAGGCTTGGGTTTTTGTTTCTTATCCGCCGGTTTCTTAGGCTTCTTTTCCACAGTTGTCTTGGTCTTTCGCCGCGGCATTGCTATCATGTATACCTATACGGTCGAAATTCTTAAACAGCTCCCCCGTTCCCGTGGCTGCAAACATGAAGGCATAGGGTCTGTCAAATACGAAACGCATTACATCCTCCGCCTCCTCCCGGGGTAAAGCTATCAACTCCTCGAATATCGCCGTGGCTTCCTTTTTGTTCCTGGGTTTGTACATCAAAAAATGTGACAAGGTCTTCCGGATACCTAGTGGCATAGCGTTGTACGACTGCACCAAGATCATTATGGATAGCCGGTAGTGGCGCCGGTTGTAGATCAGGTCACGCAGCACACGTTGGATTTCGTTGTCTTTGAGCGCCGCAGTAACGTCGTCGAGGACTAACAAGCTATTCTTCTCTTTCTCCGCAGATTCCTTCACCGACTCGCGGATACCGTCCAGCGTACCCCAATCCAAATCATCGTACATCCTATCGTGGTTCTTGAAGATGTTCTTTTTTAGGCTCGCCACGGAGTGAGACGGCATGACAACGTGGACGTGGTGAAAGGCCTTGCGGTAGGCTTGCTTGCTCGAGAGGAGATTGACGAGCATCGACGTTTTACCCGTGCCCGCGGAGCCGATAATCGCCATGAAAAAGGGGCGATTTGGAAGGGGATCGACGACTTATTCGTGTATCTTTTTGTCACACAGAAATACCGGGGGTTTCACTGTGAATGCCGATCTTTTTTCGATGCTGAACCGCATTTTTCGTTCTTCCGTTTATAGTACCTTCTTATTTCTTTCGGAGACACCCCCCATGTTACTGCCTCCAAAACTTGGTATTGCTCATCGGTGAACCCAAACCCGTCGTAGTTTTCCTTCCACCATGCCGCCGTCCCATAGTTTGAGCTAAAACTATGATCCATCGGGGCGGACGCACTCGCAGACATGGACGCACTCGCAGACATGGACGAAACCGCTTCACCGTGAACTACCTCATCACCGATGGTGTCGAGTAGAGAAGAAGTAGAGGCCATGGTTCTAGTTGGTTCTATTTATTTTCTATTGTAGTAAGAAAAGAAATGGCATGGGACGGAGCGATCTCGAGCGCGGCGACGGCAGTGACGGAGACGGTGAACAAGACACCGTTCCTGAGGTACTTGGCGATACTGGGGGGAGCGATGTGGCTAGTGGAGAGGTTCAGGCCGGCGAAAAAGAACCAACCAGCCTTGACCCGAAGCCAAAAACTAAACGAGTAGCAAGCGAGAAGATGAAGGCAGCTCTTTTGCGCGCCAGGACGGCAAAGGCTGAAAAGCGTCGGTCGAGGGCCAAGCAACCAACAATCCAGCCCCAGCCCCAGTTTTTCTTTGATATCGTTTAAAGATGCTCCAGCAGCTGTACTTGGACACGGCGTACGCTGACGCAAGACTCGATGATGGAACCCACGTATTCTCACTACTAGATCCCCTGACCGTCCCCCAGGGTTTCACAATGCAGGTTAGGCTGTTGAACGCGTGGCTCCCGCATACCTATTACAGCATCTTCGAGGGTAATGACACGCTGGTTCTTAAATACGACGACGGTGGTGAAATTCCGGGAGAGCCGGTCACCATCAAGCTCCCCCGCGGGAACCGGTCGATCGACGATATCGTCGCATACCTAAACAATGGACTTCTCGATGAGTACGTGGCGAAATATGACGAGAACACGAATAAGCTGTCGCTACTTGCAACGGAATTCGCGGATCATCATGTTGTGATCGGGGAAGGATCAACTTGTACGCGTCTATTAGGCTTGAATGTCGGTGACTCCGCCAAAATCGTCGACGGAGAGTTGCTGCTCACCGCTAGTCGTATCGTGGACTTGACGCGGACTAGCAGCGTTTTCGTGCATAGCAACCTACTCACCCAAAATCGCGACCCCCGGACAAGGCGCGTGGGTGACATCCTAGCAAAGATCCCAAGCTCGGCACAGTTCAATGAAATTGACCACTACAGCTCCGACGCGTTCGTGGACGTGGCCAACCGCTACATAAGCTATGTGAGCATCCGGCTAAGCGACGACGACGGGCGAACTTTGGACCTCAACGGCGGGCGTTTCACGGCGACGTTAAAAATAGCTTTTGCTAAGATTAACAAAGATGGACCAGTCACGGAAAATATCGTCGCCGCTTCAGATGAATGGCCGCCGGGCGGTGGAGGTGGACCTCAGCCAGGCCGAATCTCTATACCGGGAGCTAGCGGCTCGGGTGGCGGTGGAGGAGACGGAAAATGATCGGCAGGACACGGACATTGAGGGGTTGACTACGGACTTGACGGCTCTCACTGGCACGGTGACTGGATTTGCCGAAAACTTCAGCGCGTCGAACATCCGCACCGACAACATCACAGCCATCGGTTTTGACACCGACATCACTATGGGCGCCTCGCTCTTGCCGACGACGGCGGCGTTGGTGGGACCGATCCACTCACTCGGGAGCGAAACCCACGAGTGGAAGACTGTATTCGCTGAGGACGTTATGCTTGCCGGCGCGAGCTTGAGCAATAAATTGGGCGAAATGAGGGAGGAAATAGACGCCATCGAGGGGTTGACTACGGACTTGACGGCGCTCACTGACACGGTGACTGGATTTGCCGGCGAGCTCAGCGCGTCGAACATTCGCACCGACAATATCACAGCTATCGGGTTCGATACCGACATCACCGTGGGCGCCTCCCTTTTGCCGACGACGGCGGCGTTGTTTGGTCCGATTCACTCACTCGGCAGCGAATCCCACGAGTGGAAGACTGTATTCGCTGAGGACGTTAAACTGGATGGCGCGAGCTTGAGCAACACCTTGAGCGAATTGAGGAGCGATTTAGACGCCGGATCAAATCTCGTGCAGCACCTGAAAATCGAGGGCGACGGGCTGATCGGCGTCGATAATACAAAACGAGACTTCGGGGCGCTGGACTACCCGTGGTGGACCATCTACACCACCGACATCACCGTTAACGACATCATCAATGCCAACATGCTCAAGTCCTCACGCTCTGATACAGATGACATCACGGTGTACGCCAATCTCGTGCCAAATGACACGGACACCGGTGGGAACACGATTGGGACGTTTACGAAGCCGTGGCAAACCGGGCACTTCCACGACGTATATGCTAAGAACCTATTCGCCCAAAACTCGGAAGGTTTCTCTCGCCGGGCGCTGCTCGACGGGGACCAAAACGTTAGCTCTACCATTACCCCAAAGGCTGAAACGCAGGTGGATATAGGATCGACATCAAGACCTTTTAGCAAAGCCTATTTTACGGACTTGTACGGGCTAGACGCCTCCGGCACACCACGTAGGGCGCTGTTAGAAGGGGATTCAGGGATTGAACCAGGTCCACAAGGTCCACCCGGTCCCACCGGCCCAGCAGGTCCCACCGGCCCAGCAGGAAATGACGGTGCCGACGGCGAGGATGGTGCACAAGGCCCAGCAGGTCCAACAGGTCCCACCGGTCCAGCAGGAAGTGACGGTGCACAAGGTCCAGCAGGAAATGACGGCGAACAAGGCCCAGCAGGAAATGACGGCGAACAAGGCCCAGCAGGAAATGACGGTGCACAAGGCCCACCCGGTCCCACCGGCCCAGCAGGTCCCACCGGCCCAGCAGGAAATGACGGTGCACAAGGCCCACCCGGTCCCACCGGCCCAGCAGGTCCCACCGGCCCAGCAGGAAATGACGGTGCACAAGGCCCCCAAGGTCCAACAGGTCCCACCGGTCCAGCAGGAAATGACGGTGCACAAGGCCCAAAGGGCGACCCCGGCAACAACGGTGCACAAGGCCCAGCAGGTCCCACCGGCCCAGCAGGAAATGACGGTGCACAAGGCCCAATCGGCTTACCAGGTCCCACCGGTCCAGCAGGAAATGACGGTGCACAAGGCCCAAAGGGCGACCCCGGCAACAACGGTGCACAAGGCCCAATCGGCTTACCAGGTCCCACCGGTCCAGCAGGAAATGACGGTGCACAAGGCCCAGCAGGTCCCACCGGCCCAGCAGGAAATGACGGTGCCGACGGAGGGGATGCGACGTGGCTGGATTTAAATGGCCGGCCCATGTGGACCAACTATTTCAGCCTAGGGGGGACGTTGGACACGGTGACCATAGGCTCAAACAGCTTCAAGAGCGGTGACTTCGCTCCCAACGGTCAAGGCGTGTATGACCTTGGCGACCCCTACGCCCGATGGCGGCGCGCTTACGTGGAGGAGATATACGCCGACAAGGGTATCGACGCGGGCATCAATCGCGTCACAAACGTCGCAGCCCCGATAGCAGACGCCGACGCAGCGACCAAAAAGTACGTTGACGATGCCGTAGGATCGGGCGCAACGTCGTGGGGTGGGTTGACAGACAAGCCGGCTTGGGTCTCAAAATTGTCGTATTCGGACATCGGGCAGTTCATGGACCCCACCCAGCCCTCAAACTATGATATCGTAATGCAAGACTCCTTGTCACCGTCGGCGGACTCGGCGTACAACCTGGGTCAAGACCTCAGGCGGTTTTTGTTCGGCTACTTCAAGCGGGTGCGCCTGTCAGGAACTGATCCACTCCACGACGACGAAGCAATTCCGTACAACATTCTACGGTCCTACGTCGCGGAAAACGCCCGATGGTTTGACCTACCTGGACGTCCTGGATGGTCAAACTATTTCAGCTTGGTGACACCGACGATGCTGTCGATCGGCAGCACTAGTTTGAAATGCGGCGATATTATCCCAAACGGGTCGAATTTATATGATTTAGGCACTGCCGATACGCCTTGGAAGCACATCTTCACCGTGGCTTTGACCGCCTTGTTGTTCAGGGCTGAAGCTCTCGTAGTGGAGACGAGCGCTAATTTCAGCGGCATCCGTCTCGAACAAGTTGGCGCACCGACAGCCGACGCCGACGCCGCCACAAAGAAATACGTGGACGACACCGACGCGGCCACCCGTTCGATCGTGAACGCCAAGGACGCGGCCACTCGAGCGTACGTGGACACCAAGGACGCGGCCACCCGCACTCTTGTCGACGCCGTGGACACCCGCTTGGATAGCTTTAGCTCAACATTCAAATACACATTGGTGCAAGCGTTAAGCCTGCCAGTATTATCGGTTATGACCGTCCAAGTGGCTGCCGGGCTGGTTTCCTTCACAAATATCACAACAACTATGTACGATTATTTTGAAACAGATCAATTTGGCGACCCACGTATTGAGGTTATGATATTATCCCCAAACAAGTCCGTAGAGATCGAACGATTTTTATTTGTAGAGAGTCTTGACACGAGTAATTTTGGACAAAAGAAATATACGTACACTAACACGGGCATCAACGTTAATTTTAGCACGGATGTCATTATGAGAATATCAGTGACACGGACCGTTCTCATAGATGGTGCAAACGTACGCTTCAGAGTTGGCACTACTGCTTACTTACACGGCGCGGGTCAAATAAAAACGATTGTTGTGTAATAACTACTAGTTTTGTCATGCCGGCATGACATTTTATGTACATTAAATCTAAATGCAGGCCACGCAAAATAATATCCGTTTGGCGCGGATCCGTGGACGGATCGAGGCCGCTGAGGATCCCGTACGGGTATTCGCAGAAGAGTACGACCAAGGAGATTCCGACACCCAAGATGCCTTACGAACCGTGTGGGAGGCCAAATTCGCCAACCGCGCAGAGGATCCCGGCATGGCGGACCGGCGCTTCGATCAATATTTATCACTTGGCCGACGATCACTGCCACGTAGAACCAACCGGGCAATACGAGAGTCTCACGAGCTAGCCGCCGGCGCGGACACCAAAATCCAGTTTCTCCTAAAAAAGCCAGCCAATGCCAGGTTGCCCGAATGGTTGTGGGTCACCGTGTACAAAGTTCGAGTCGACATGCTCACACAAGCAGCCCACGATCTTGTCACAACCAACCCAACCGTTGCCCTCCTAGCCCCGATGGTGTATATTGGACACCGCCGTGACTCAGCGAACGTTCGAAATAATGTTAGGGTATCCGACGGCGCGCGGCGCGCAAGAAGTGCTAACGGGCTTATTGAGCTAGTACGTTTGATGCTCGGCGCTGGCCTACGTCACGGTACTGACTTCCGGTTCGATGAATACGAAACGGAGGAGGTGTTGGGACGAGTGGATCATGGTCACGGCCTTGAAGCATCAAACGCCATCGACGCAAGCGTGCGGGAGGATTTGGTCCGCCTCAGCGTAATAAAGGACTTCATTTCGGGCGCTGGACCTCGACCCTTCAACGCTAAAATCGACAACTCTTTGCTTGGCGTGACCAACATTTCGGGACTGTTGGGCGCTCACAACAAGCCCGTGGGGCAGTTGAACGTTCCGGCGCTCATGGAAAAGTTGGCTGAAGCTCGGAAAGTGTTAAATCGCAAACGTGCTGAATACCTTCGAAAATTCATCAAAGATGAGCGGGGGCGCCGCGTGCTTCCAAAGCCCGGCGTGACTAAGGATGGTCTCGGTCAACTTAAGACCGCAGAGCTCACTCAAGCCCGAAGAGCAGCACGCCTACGCGCCATGAACGCCGACGCAGCTGTTTAGATAGTGACCATGGGCCCGTGTGGTCACTCCGTCGCTGCATATGTACCTCTTATCGTCGTACCCGCTCAAGGCGTTCTTTGTCGCGGACACCGTGCATATCCGATGGTTCCGCGACTGGATCATCGTCTGCTTCACCGTGCACGCTTTGCCGCCGAGCGCCTCCTTGTACTGCTGGAGCTTGAGCTCGCGCTTGGCGACCGCTTTCTTAATACCCTTAGCCGTGCGCTTGGTTGTGTTCCCCACCGTGAAGCAGTACATCTTCGACTTGAGGCCAACAAACTCTTTGATTGGGAAGCTGTTTGTTTCATCCTTGAATTTTCCCACCACCTTCTTGTTCACTTTTGAGTACAATGGGTGCTCCTCGGGGTAGTCGCTGGTGTCGAAGTGGCTCGCCATCTGACCCATGTCGGCGTACACGTCCGGGGTTTCGATGTGGTAGCACAGGGAGTCGGTGTCGGTGAAGAGGAGCTTGGCCTTATCACCGTATTTTTCACGAATCACGTCGTAGTGAAAGCGGAACATGAGCAGCTTAGACAAGTCCAGGATACTGGCCCCCATAAAAATTGGCTTGTTAAGCATCACATCATCCTTGATCCGAGACACCCCGGCTATGTTGCCAATAACGGTGCACCTCTCGAATCGTGGGTCGGCCACACGCTTTTTCAGCTTGTCGTCGTTGGTGAAGAACTCGTAGCACGTCTCGGCGCGGACGTTCTGCATGGTTTTTCCGAAAACACTGTTGTTGCAGAGTTTGAAAAAGTCCTTCTCGAAGGCGTTTTTCGCTTGCGCCCTCAGGCTGGTGTTTTTCTCGATCCACGGCTTGAGCGTTTGGGCTTGCGCGTACGTCATGGCGCGGTGCAACTTGGTGACCCGTAAACCCTTGCTGACATAGTACTGAAGTAGGCGAGCGTCGCACACGTAATTCAGGTGCGGGCGGAAGTGACCGGCGAGCTTCTCGCATGAAGTGGACGCGTCCCCAGTCAGCTTTTGTGCGTGCTCGCTCGCGTCGTCGTGCCCTAGTGTAACCCGCTCGGGTGCAAGCGGAAGGTCGTTGTGGTTGTCGTGGAGCTTCTGCGGGTATTCAATATCAACCTCCACCGAGCAGCCCTTGTTGGTGTCCCATTGTCCTTCTAGAACCTGCTACAGCGTTATGTTGCTCCACTTGAAGTCGCCGCAGGGGAGGTACTGCATCATGGCCCAGCCGTAGAGGTTGTTGGCGTCGAGGTACATTATGCTGCTATTTGGCTTTCTGGAATCATAGCCCTCAATTTTCGGGTTGTTAGCCTTCGCGTATCGGTGCGAAACCACAGACACACCACCACGAATTCCACGCTCGAAGAATGTGTACTTGTCGGGGTCCGTGTGGATCAGCTCGACCTTGATATTTTTCTTCGCGGCTTCGATAACAGCACCGTCGATGCACATACCGGGAAGGGTGATGTAGTGCGCCGGGTCGAGCCCATACTGGTGCATGCACAAGTCGCGGAATGCCTCGAACACGTCAGCCAAGAGCAGCACGTCGGCCTCCAAGTACAAGTCGTGATAGTCGCAGAAAGTTGTGCAGCCGAAACGCTCCCACACCCACTTAGCTTGGGAGTATTCTTCATCCGAGCACTGCTCACCTGACAGGTCGTTAAAAAACTCCTCTTGGGACGGGAGCACGGTGTGATCCAGCTTAGCCACCGAGTCGAACCACTTGTAGGGAAACACGCCCTTGCGGGTCACACGAATGAGCTCGTCCTCACTCAGTCCTTTCTGGCTGAAGGCCTTGTAAAAGCGCGGTGCATTCTTCGGATCGTCCCCAATCAGGTTGTTGGATAGTGTACCCAGCCCCGAGTTCAGGAACGAGATGCTGTCGAGGAACCTATAGCCGCGGAAGTTCACCATCTTGTACTTCTCGCTGTTGTCCGGAATCACCGAAAGCTTCACGTTCTCGATGTCTTCCATGCGGGAAATGGCTTGGATGATGAAGTGGTTGTCGTAGCCCTTGCCGTTGTGGAAAAATACCGGAATCTCCACCTTGCGAATCCCCATGCGGAGGTTGCAGTCAGCGTGGGCGGCACCAATGTAGTCCCCGGTCTTGTGGTCGTGGTGGCGGACCTTGAGCTTATTCCTGCATGTCCCAAACCTCTTCTTGCACTCACAACAAACGTCGGCCTCGGCGTGGGCTTTCTCGTCCTTCGGGGTCATCTTCATCGGAATGTTCTTCGTAAATTCCTTGGCCAATTCTGGCCGGAGCTCGTACAACTCCCGAACAAACTGGTCGGCGGCATCGTCGCCGGTGCACTGGAACGTGAAGCTGTCGAAGCCGGACACCTTTGACTCCACGCGGGCTCGTATAGACACACAACGGTGCTCGGAGCTGCGCTCGGTCTTCCCGCTGGGTGTCACTTCGTGAATCTCGTGGTTGATGGCCTCGGAGTCGGCGTAGATCACGATGGGGATCTGCGTCTTCTTGTGCTCGGCCTTGAAGCTCAGGGTGGGGGCTTTCCCGTCCTTGTCGGGCTTTGGCACCGATACCCGCATGGGTTTGAACGCCGCGCAGTGAGTCATGTGGTCCTCTCGCTTGTCCTTACTCTTGAACCCATGCAAGCACCGGGGGCAGTAGTGGCGCTGGTCCTTGTTACCGGAGTTCAGCAGGCGATCGAGGCTGGAGATGAGAACCCAATGCTCTTTGTAGAAGAGAAGGTTGATGGTCTTATTTGACGATGTATTGTCGTCAAACATGACTTTGGAGAGGGACAAGGGGTGAACCTTGCGATTTTCATCGTCGAGGCTGAAGCAAGATATGGCCACGCCCGGGTTGTTGCTCTCGAAGCGGCGCACATCTTTCAAGCTGGCCGGAAACGACACACCGGTCCAGTTGAACCCTCCGTACAACTTGTCTTGGTTCTTCTTCGAGATGTAGTAGTCAACCCTGGAAGCGTTGTTCTTTGGGGGATTGGTGGCTGCCGCTATGCAGTACTTGAAGCAATTGTCATCAGTATTGCGGATATTAAGCAGGCCGCATGCTGAGCTGTTGAAAGGCGCTGGAAGCTCAACGTGAGCACGCCCGGTCCGAGTTCTGTAACCGTTGGAAGAAACCGAGGCTCCTGTCACACCTTCCGAACCCATTTCAAACCCTGAGCCTTCACCGATACCGTATTCTTCGGTATCTTCTACGAAATCCATGACTTCTTCAATCAATCCGTTCAACTGTTCCGCACTTGTGACATTGAAGCTCTTGTTTTTAAACGCCTCTCTTGAAATTTCAGATATTTCCCCATTTTCATCCACCTCTGTTTTTTTAAAATCTGCTCTAAGAGACAGCCACATTTTAAATGAACCCTCCTCCCCTGCTTTACGGTGCTCAGCGTATTGTCGGTATATTTCAGCCCTCAATCCGTTTTTAACAGAGTCAGTACCCTCTCCCTTAATATAGGAGCTGCGGACGCTAGGAAATTTCGCAGGAGTCACACGACGAACTGACGTCGGCCTAGCATTCATCCTTCTCACCTCGCGGATACGCTCGCGAACCGCGGCAATTTTCCTTGTCCCCACCGCCACCCGCTTGCGATTGTCACGCTCCACAGGTGTGAACACGGGGCGCGCTTGTGTTTCCTCGACGTCGGTGGACACAATATCACCCAGTGGCCCGCGAAATAACGCATTGCGGCGCATAATTTCCCGACGCCTTGCAACCCTTTGCTCGGGTGTGAGACGGGCACGAGATACGCGACCGGAGGGTGTCAACGTTGCATTTTCACGTCTTGCTTGAGCCTCGGCCCTACGCCTCTCGTTTGCGGCGCGGAGAGCCGGTGGGTAGCGGTTGGGAATACGAAGCTGTGGTACTTGGCTCACAGCATTATTCATCGCGGTCTGGTACACGCTGCGGTAGTAGGCCTCGGTCGGGAGCTCGGACACAGAGGGGACGCGGATTGACATCTTGGTCGGTTGATTGAAGAGGATATAATATACCCCCAGATTTTATTTTCATCTGTCGAACGAGCGCGTTTAAACGCACCAAGCCCCCGGATCCTGAATTAATTGAAATCTTGTCGACTACCTGTACATTATTCTTCATTGGCTACTGGCGCCTGAATTATTTCAGATTTCCTCGGCCTACCACGTGTCGGGCGTACGGATCTCCCTGTAGCCTCAATTTTACGGCGGTAGTATTCCTTGGCGTAGTTAGGGTTCTTTTCACAGAACTTTGAACGGCTAGCGGCTTTGGTCTCCGGGTGGCGTTCATTGTACACCCTATTATATTCCCTGTATTTTTCCCGGTTCGCCTCCCGGTAAAGGCGGTCGGTTTCACGCTTGCGCTCGCGCTGGGCATCCGTAACTACTCGTACCATGACCTTTTAACTCTTACCCAGACTTTAAAAATTCTGAAATAAAACGCACCTATCTTAAACGTATGTTCTCCTCGGCCGTAAGCATCCTGAGCTTCGCTTTACTAGCGTGGAATTTCTTCCAGTCTGCGGCAGCGGAGCGATCGCGGAGAAACGGCTGCATGTGCTTAAAAAACTCATCATAAACCCACTCCGTCTCACACGACTTCCCGGTTGCTATCCACTCGGCTGCTAGGTCTCTAAACTTTATTTCGTGATCAACGTGGAAGTCTGATCGGCCCCGGAACCCCGAGGCGTTTCGGAAGGCGCAGATCTGATAATTTATCTCCATCCGCAGTGCGTTCAAAAGGGCGGAGCGTCTGCTGTCTGGTAAGGGCTTACCTAGGTAGTAACGTGCCGCGGTCTCCATTGAAAATGTCAAGGGGGGAGCTCCGTCGTACGTGAACATCAGCCCGAAATCACGCGAGTCCCAATTACGAACCACGCCGGAAGCACCGACGGACTTGGGGTGCGCCCCGCAGAGTTCCATGAGCTCACTTTGATTCTCAGCCGGAAAGGCTCCTAGCTCCCGGATCCGCCGTTTGACGTCCTTGATGGTGGTATAGCTCATTCTTTTTAATCTAACCGGTGATTTTATTTTTTGAGTCAAACGCAGCAAAAATGTGACCATAACGGCCGGCCCTACCCATATCGAGCAAAAATGTGACCATAGCGGCTGGCCCTACCCATGTTGAGCAAAAATGTGACCATAACGGCTGGCCCTACCCATATCGAGTAAAGACGTAGAACTCGGTGGAGCAAAATTGAGAGCGGGCGAGGTTGGGCCAAAATTGTGACCATAACGGCCGGCCCTACCCTTCCCGAGCAAAAATGTGACCATAACGGCTGGCCCTACCCATATCGAGCAAAATTGAGAGCTCGACACCAGCCGGGTGTCCGACGGCTGCGCCGTCGAACTGCTCCTCGTCGTGAGTCTTCGACTCCCGACTTCGTCGCGCGGCTTCGCCGCCCCGGAAGAGTCTATCCGCAGAACTCGGTCGAGCAAAATTGAGAGCTCGACACCAGCCGGGTGTCCGACGGCTGCGCCGTCGAACTGCTCCTCGTCGTGAGTCTTCGACTCCCGACTTCGTCGCGCGGCTTCGCCGCCCCGGAAGAGTCTATCCGCAGAACTCGGTCGAGCAAAATTGAGAGCTCGACACCAGCCGGGTGTCCGACGGCTGCGCCGTCGAACTGCTCCTCGTCGTGAGTCTTCGACTCCCGACTTCGTCGCGCGGCTTCGCCGCCCCGGAAGAGTCTATCCGCAGAACTCGGTCGAGCAAAAATGTGACCATAACCACCCCGATGAGAGGACAGATGTGTGATCGCTCGAAGCTCGGGTGAGAGCAGAACCAGCCGGCCGACTACGTCGGTCGGCTAACCGGTTGGTTGGAGCTTACCCCAGTCCTCGAGGTGATGGCTCCGTTAAACGGCTCCGCCGTTTACCGGAGAGAGAGAGAGTTGAAAAAAAGAGCGGAATGGACACATTTCCGCTCGCGACTGCGTCGCTCACGAAAATGTGACCATACCGCCCTTTTCTCCAACTCTCTCGCATTACCTCGGTGGTTGAGCAGATGGTCGTGTTTAGTTGACTGATGTCTGTGTAGATTGCAGATCACACATCAGATCCGAACAGTCACTGTAATAATATACTAAATCATTTCTGCATCAGTCCAGTATATTAACTGCCGATTTTGAAGTACTTAATGTTAGTCTTGACTCAGGCACTTCAACACTGGTGAATTCCATGTGCTTATTTCGTTCCACTGCTTTTATTTCTTTGTAATCATATATATTCACATGTACCGTAGTGTACGGTACATGTACTTGTACAGCTGACGCGGAAGGACCACCGTCTACTGTACGACCAATCCCACCCCAATGCTGACCGCCTCCGACCCTGCAGCCCGCCACCCCGTCTCTTTGACGACTGCCTCCGAAGACGATCAGAGCATAGGCGGGCTTTGCCGTGTCTAAATGTAAAGAGGAGAAGGGGGCGAAGGTTGCCTGTGGATTTCGTAACATATACAGCTGCAAGAACGGGGCGAGTATGCGTCGCTGGCGAGAGTGAGCGACAATTTAGACAGCGACGGTTGGCGACGACGACAGAGGTCGTACTGCCGCAGCGGCGGTGGCAGCAGCACTCGTCATGGCGCACCGCCGCGCTGCGCCCGATGGGCGGGACGGCAAGCTGGAGGACGGGAAAGCCGCACTTCGGTCGCCATCGCCTGTGAGGCGGGCAAGAGAGGTCGCAGCGAGTGAGGCGTCCGCGATAAAACTGCTTGTCGCGCTGTTCGCGGCGGAGTTAGCGCTGTGGAGCTTCGTCAAGGTGCCCCTCACTCAATTGGAAAGAGGAATGGGGAAAACTCAGGGGGCTGCGCTCATGCACGCTCTTCTCACCCTCACCAAGAACTCATCATGCCTGTCCACTCCCTGCCTTACAAATAGCGAACCTCCTCCCTCGACACACTCTCTTACACCTCAACACCTCCGCTTCCCTCTCCCCTCTCCCTCTTCCCTCTCCCAGTGTTTTGATGTTAACTGGCTAAGCATAGTGTGTGCTGACCCTGCGTTTCCCTGTACTCCCCTCTGCATCAGCCGTTGGGGCGACCAATCATTCCGACACGAGCGCCACTGAAGCGCGTTGACGCAGAGGCCATAATTCAGCGAGAAGTGAGCGTCCGTTCTCTCCCCCCCTCTCCCTTTTTCTCCCATCATCACCATCACCACCATCACTACGTGATGTTAATCAGGGCTGTGGACTGACACTACTCGGTTGCCTGCCGCTGCCCCTATGTAGCTACGCGCAGTGTCCCATACCTTCTCCATGGAAGGGGTGCGTGTCTGGATATCCCCACCTCCCTCGGCTCCTCCCCCCTAACCCCATCTTGACTGTGCCCACAGCATTTTCATGACGTTTGCGAAGGATTTCGTGAAAAGCTGACTGACCGCCTGCCACGGTCGCTCTCCTCCATGGCAGGAAAACTTTGAGCTGCTGCCATACAGGAGTGAGCTGATGAACTGCTGCCCTCAGGTCTTACACACTCGCTCTTCTCTCTCTCTCTCTCTCTCTCTCTCTCTCTCTCTCTCTCTCTCTCTCTCTCTCTCTCTCTCTCTCTCTCTCTCTCTCTCTCTCTCTCTCTCCCGCTCCCTCTCCCTCCCTCTCCCTTACCCTCTCTCTCTCTCTCTCTCTCTCTCACTGTGTGTGTGTGCGTGTGTGTGTGTGTGTGTGTATGTGTGTGTGTGTGTTTTACTTCTTTGAATGGCAGGATGTGTGTAAGTATTGTGAAGAGTACAGAGCAGAGTTGTGTGCGCTCTCGCGCTCGATTGTTTGCATAGCGCGAGTGGGTGGGTTTGAGGGGAGGGTTGAGTGTTGACTGGCAGATGGGTGGTGGTGGTGCGTGTGATGGCAGGGGAGGCCGAAGACAGATGCGGTGTGCATGTGCCTCCCGGGTGGTGGCATCCCCAGCAGGCTCATCCCCGTGCGGCCTTGGATCGACCAGAAGGAGGATGTGGCAGCAACGGAGGAGATGTTTGAGAGGTTTTTTGGGAAAGGTTGCTTTGCACGACATACATTCACTTACATGCATTAGTTCGTTCATTCACCTCATTATTGGCAGTCCAGCTGTTAATCGATTGGTGATTGGGTGTGTACTCCGCAGAGCTGTGGACAGACATCACCTCCTCTGAGGAGCCTGACCTCAGCAAACTGACGCACATCCCGCTCGCCAACTTCATGAAGCTGGTGGAGAAACACTGCCGGCGAAAGGTGCGTACCCCGCAGAAGCAGCTCCACGCCATGATACTGGGAGTATGTACTGCAGAGGGTTGGTTGATATGTGGCTCGCGGGGGGGGGTAAAGGCATGGGGGAGTGTCAGTCTCAGACAGCCGTTGTCATCGCCGGTGGAATAGATTATGGCGCAGATGCGAAATGGCTTTGCGGAGAAGCGGCTGAACGAGATCTTGGCCTACCGTAAGGAGATCAGAGTCAAGACGGGCTGCCACCCCGAGGACTACGACGAGGCGGAAGGTGGTCCTCCTGCCACCCGCCCTGCTGGTGCTCCTTGAAAGTATGCCTCCCTCGCGGACCCAAAGGCCTCCCTCTGCGCTCTCTGAGGCAACGACTTGCTGTCGTGGTGATGTTGGCTGTTCTCAGGTACTTACTGTGGCGGTAATTACACGCAAGCGTTGAAGGTAGGCTACTGTCGCAAACTTCTGACAGACACCCAACTGACTCCCTCCACTAATCAGGGCTGGCCGCCATTGAAATTGCACGTGCGTGTGCGGAGTGCGCATGCTGTGGAGAGAGGGAGGGGAAGGAGGGGGGTCAGGGGGGGGGGGGGCTTTGTTGAGGCATTGGCTTGGTGCGTAGGTTAAGAAGAGCGAATGGGTGCGGCAACAAGAGGCGGAGAAACTTCGAGCGCACCGGCTGCGCCAGCACGCCAAGTTTGTACGAATGGGGGCAGAGGATGGGGAGGAGGAGGAGGAGGAGGAGAGAGAGGTGCAGCAGGCGCAGGAGGAGATTGATCCCAAGGGCGGCGAAGCGGTCGAGGAGGAGCAGGGCGTGGTGGGTTGGCACGAAAGCTGTTTCAGTGTTGGAGCGGATGCGTTGTGAGTTTGTCCGAGCGAAGGGATAACATTGCGCTGTGTCGAATGATGACAGGTTGTGGAGGGGCGCCGTCGGAGGCTTCAACGCGCCCTGCGGGAGTCTTCGCAAGGTGTGTGCGTAAAATATAGTATGTGTGTGTGTGTGTGTGACTTAGCTGATGAGATGAAAAGCTTGGGGAAGGAAAATAGTGTTGAAGGTTACATGCACGGTATTGGTGTGAACTGGGAAAGACGAGCACTGGAAAGTATGGGGATCATTAAAACGTTGCTGGGAATGGATAGGAAAGGATAATGAGCGGTCAGAAGGGTCCGTGTTAGAATAGTTAAGCCGTGGGAAGATTGAGTGATGTGCCATTTGGGAGATTTTGTTGCTTTTTTTCTGCGATTGAAAGGAGGACTGCGCTGAGCGCGCGCGCGCGCGCGTGTGTGTGTGTGTGTGCTTGGGTAGGAGACGCGGTGGGTGGCGTGTCTGTGCCGATAAGTGTGGCAAGTGGTGCTTGGGGCGCATCGGGTGCGGCGAAGGCGGTTAATGAGTCGGAGGGTGTGGTGCTCGTGAGGCCGAAGCATCTGTCGGCGGAGGATGCGGAGCGGATGCTGCACCCGCAGACGCACAGCGTGGAGCAGCTGATCACGGACTGTCTGCAGACGGAGAGCCGGGATCGGGTGGCGCAGGCGAAGGTGGAGGCTATGCGGGCTCGACGGGCGAAGGAGGAAGAGGCAAAGAAGGCGGCGGAGGTGGCGAGGTACAAGGACCTGCTCAAGGTACGGGCTGCAGCACTCTTCGGCGCCATAGAGCCCTACCCCTAGCTTTCACATGGCTAGACTGAAGCGTGAGTTTGGGGTTAGGTGTGAGTTACGGGGGTTCTTGTGCTGTTTGTGCTACGCCACGCAGAACTTGGAGGACGAGAGCCTTCAGGCCAAGGCTGGGAAAAAGAAGGAGGGCTTACGCGCTCAGTCTCAGATTGCTTTCAACAAGCTGTCCGCTGGTGCGTCTTGCAACCCCTCACGCGATACGCACACCCACACACACACACACACACACATTGACGCATATTTATTGGTATGGTTTGTCAGCACAATGATGCCATTCACATATTTACTCACACTCACACATGGTCTTTATCTGTCTCTACCGCACACACACACACACACACACACACACACACACACACACACACACACACACACACACACACACACATTTTGAATTGTATTTGTTTATGAATGAAATTTGTTAGCACAGTACTATTTTTACACATTTAAACACGAGCGCGCTCACACACCCAAGCTTCCTTATCCATTATATTCCCAACGCACGTTATTTTCTCGCTGAATTGTTTTCTTGCCTGAATGTCCCCAGACACAACGAGTAAGGCGGAGAAGGCGTCATTGTTGAAAGCGTTTCAAATGCGCGCGAAAGATTTTGTGACTATGAAGGATAGGTGCACCAGACTGAGCGGTGAGCTTTGGGCGCCGCCCTCCCACTGTGTCCGTGACAGCTCACTGCACTTGTAAGTAATTCATTTATCGTGAAGACCTAATAAACCCTATTTTGGGGGGAGTAAACCTGTGCTTGTTTGGTTGCAGGCGCATACACTGCTTTGGTGGAAGAGGGGAACACCATTAAGGATCTGACGTTCGATGACGAGGCGATGAAGAAGATGGAGGGGCTGCAGGGGGAGGCGAAAGGCGCGTGGGTGGCTTGCGAGGAGGAGCTGCGGGAGATGGAGGAGTGGCGGGGGAAGATCGAGGCGGAGGTACAGAGGGAGACGTCGGAAAAGTCGTCGGTGGATCACATGACAAACCTAGCAAAGTATCAGAGGCGACAAAGCGGCGGGCGCTCTGCACGTAGTTAAGTAGAAGGGCGCCCCCACTCTTTGGCGCTTATATTCCACTGTCGCGATGGTACGCGACAGACACGGGCAGCAGCAGGACAGCACCGCATGTCGTAGAGGCCACTAATTTTATTTTCTCGTTTAAATGAAAGAAACAATATGACTTCATTCTTTATCAGCGGCCCATTGTTGTGCCTGCATCATGTCTTTTAGCTGATTTCGCACACACACACACACACACACATACACACACACACACCCACACACACACACACACACACACACACACCGTCATTCTCTGTATGTCTTTGTCAAAAAATACACACGAACACCCTGTGTTTCTCTCTGTTTTTGTAATCATTGAAACATTACTGATATACCCTTCGTATCGATGCGCAGTAGTTAAGATGAATTCACATCCCAATCCCATAAAGTGCGCAAAACTCCATCCACGTGCATTTTTCAAAGCATGAAGTTACTTTTGTGACATCGAATCCAATATAGCAAAAGATACTGAAGACACAAACAGACAGCAGACAAACTTAAGCAATAACATGCGGTAAGGTAGGATCTACTCCCGGTTGGCATTAGTACCCCGGTACATGGTGCTTATGCGCGAATTTGCCAGATTTCCTCTGGGTACGGATACTTCGCGGTGTTCGAATAATTGCTTGGTGAGAGAGCCCAGACGCGGGAAGGACGGATAATCGAAAGGAGACCATAATGTAAAGAAAACCATTCCATCACGCAAAAAATGGTTGAGCGGGTTTTGGATCCTAGAGAACGGGTAAATGAGCCACCCTTGGCTTGGCACTCTGCGTCACGATACATTGTGATGGAGTTCGTTATTACCCGTAGTGGCGTTAGATCGCCCACGCCGCATCGTCCTTTGCCGGTCGCCCCTTTCCTCTCGCACATGTCCTTTGTCCTCTCCCTACATCCACTAGCGGGCTTGTTGACATGCTATTTTCGTCGATAATATGTACCGACACGAGCCGTCTTCACATTGGGCCTCAACATCAACATCGATGTATTCACGGGAGCATGATGGACCCACAACAAACCACTCAATGCCCCCATGCTTGCAATGCCGTCATACCACACGAGGCGCATCACTTTTTTAACGTGTGACTAGGTAGAACTAGCGCGGCCCCGCCGGATACGCGGAAGCCACGATCTTATCTAATGTAACTTGGTGGGGAGCCCATAACATGTTGGAGATGGAAAGAGATAGGTACACGTGGGTCGTACCGGCCCCACAAGGGGGCCGGCTGCGGTGACTAGAGAAGTGAGAGGAGAGATATGGCGGCCGGCGAAGGCACTGGCAGGGCCGGTCAATCGCCACTTACGGGAAGGTAGAGAACCGCTAATAACATATCACTAAGTACTAGGACGATACTTGGATGCATTGTACGTATATAAGCTCTAGGCAACGGGATGCTAGTGCTAACAGATTTGCCGATGGATTTCTTGTCAGCGCCACATTTTACAACGTTGGTTTCTTTAATAGTTTGGGTGGCGAAGAGCCTACGGATTCAGGCATGCGGATGCCTTCGCCGACTACGATGGGCTTCACGTTACGCTCACTGACAATCAACGTCATGCAAATATTTAAGCGCATCGACAAGACGGATCCAACCCACGGGACATGGAAGACTAGTTGGAGTTTCAGCCACAACGGATCGTGATGTTGGGTCTAGAACCGGACACCTACAACGTCGTCATCAGGGTTACGTCTCAATTTGGTTGACAAGCGTTATTAAGTTGACGATTAAACGCGAAGGCAAGGGATCAAGTACCGCGATATTTTGCAAAGTTGGTTAAAGCACTCAAGATGGCTACTCTTCTACCCAACATTTGCGACAATGCCATTAACTCCGTGATGGCGCTTAACGAAGTTGGCAAGACCTTTCAAAAGTACACACGCTTGCTCAACGACTTTGAGAAACGACCGAAGGCTTACATGAACGATGACGTTTTGTGCAACCGTTTCGTCATTGCCCCGTCAACATTACACTCGCGACGCGCGCCGTGTCGCACCGAGCCGAGTCACCTACCTTGACTGCCATGGTGAAGTTGCAATATCTTCTCAACCGATTGGTAGTTCACTCTCCTCATACACGCGTCGTGCTCAGTCGTCTCAGCATGACAACCTCGGCAATGAAGCTGGCCGAGACAGTGGTAAACGATCACGTAACACCGGAAGTGGTAACGGCGGAAATGACCACGGTGGTAAGAGGCCGCATCTGGACGAACCCACTGTTGAGCCTAAGGACAAGAGTCAGGCAAGGGCAAGGAACGAGTCAATACAAGCTAGGGCAAGCAACGCAGCGGTCGCCGCGTCAACCTCTATGCTCTTGTGAAGGCACTTACGCCCATGGAACTCAAGGGCACAAAGATTATCAGCCTGGTTACAAGTGCCACAAGCTCGAACATCGTATGTCCAAGTGCCCGGAACTTCGAGGTGAGGCTACGGACAAATCGAACAAGGCGGACAAGCAAGATTGATGTTGTCCAATCTGCCCCGATGATGGACATGCACAACCGAGTCCTACTTCTACCGCCCAACCTGCACCACTAGCCGCTGCTGGGGTACTACCTTCGACTTCAATAGTGTCTTATGTGGAGACGTCTACATAGGATGTCCGGCGTTTCGCTAAGCTAGTCGCCGTCAATAGAGTAAGCAAAGGTGGAGTAGTAGTAGTAGACATGTAAAAAATTAACGTTTAGTCGACCGGAAACTAGTCGACTCGGTCGACGCCCGCCGGCGGCGCAGCGGCGGCGGCCCGGAGGGGGATGCGCTCGCAGGCCCGTCGGCACTCACCCCCACCTCCTGGTGGTGGGCGCTGGATACCCTATTGTCGTGCCGTGCATGGTACGGTAGAGGCCTAGGCGGGGTGAGCTAGCAGATGCGATCCGCGGGATTGATATTTGTCGGGAGAGTAATGTACGAGGGCTTTTAAGAATACTATATGTACATGAACGCCAAGATCTCTCGCTCGGCTAGTCTCATATTACTTTTCAAGGTTGGATACACAATGAATGCCCCCCATATCAAGTATCGGGACATGTATCTCAAGAGTTATCTGGCGGCGAGGAGGGTACATGCGGATCTGAGTTGGCGGCGGACGTTGGAGTTGGCGGCGGATTACCGGGAAGCAATACTAGGGCAAGGCGCTCGCTCACCGTCGACCAGCCTTGTGGGACTCGTGCCAACCCCCCCCCCCCCCCCCCCCCCCCCCCCCCCCCCCCCCCGAGGGGGGGGCAAGGGGGGGGGCGACGTTACGCTAGTCGGAGGAGGGTCGCAGCCGGAGGGGCGACACAGTCTTGCGGCGGAGGTCCACATGATCGACCGCCGCCGGAAAAAATCGCTCCTGGAAGGACAACCTAGGCTGAGGGGAGAGTTGCGACGGGTGGAGCAGCGGTTACCTCGGACGGGGATGTGCGTGGATCGTTACGGGACCGTCGACGACATGTGCGTGTTTTTTATCGTATGCCCCCACCCCCCCCTTCCACCTCCCCCGCACGGCCGGAGTCGCACAAGAACAGAGGTCCGGTAAACCTACTATCTCAACGAACGCAGCCTGACCAACTTGGCTGATCAGCGCCCTCGCATCGGCGGGAGCATACCGCGCATCGTCGTGACTAGCGACATATTATTTTTCATATTGGCACGCAGAAAAAACACGCAAAAATTCAAAACCTGTGTATTATATGCATTTGATGGTGTTGTATTGGCATTACTTAGGACCCCATACATTATGCAGAGGGTGGGTGGTTGGTATGAAAGAGATGGTTCGCGGCATTATCCCTAATCATAAGAGCCCGTTCTAGGCTGATTAAGGGACCGCCCATAGGCAACAAGTGTTAACTCAGTCTTTGTGTAAGCAATTTCACTTTCAATTTCGTTTCGGTTTCTACTCCTTGTGCATGCACAGCTATCTTTCACCTTGGATGGGTGTGTTGATAACGAGGGCTTGAGTGTGCACGGGTACTTATCTCGCTGATGCAGTAAAATACAATTGACATTGTAGGACGAATGCGTTGTCGCAATTATGTAGAATGATGTGTTGTCCGGCGCCTGCCGGCGGAGTAGCGGCGGCGGCCCCGGAGGGGGGTGCGCTCGCATGCCCGTCGGCACCTACCTCTCCCTCCACGGGGTGGGCGTTGGTAACCTTGTAGCCGTGCCATGCTTGGCACGGTCGGGGGCTGAACGAGGTACCGGCAGCTGCGATCCGCGGGATCAACAGTTGTCGGGAAGTCATGTAAGGAGGGTTTTGGAAAATCATAATATCCGTACACTCACGCTAAGATCTCCCGCTCGGCCCGTCCGATATGTTTTTTCGCGATTGCATATTCACATATACTCTCCCAACATGGGGGCGGGGGCGGTGTATGCGAAACATCTTTAATCTAAAGGGGGTACAGACGGATCAACGGTGGGACGCGGGTGTTGGGAGCAGGCGCCGGACAGCCGGAAAGCAACGCCATAGCAAGGCACTCGCTATTAGTCGCCCAACCTTGTGAGTTTCGAGTCTCTCCAAGAGTCGAGGCTAGAAGCTTCGCAGGACGGAGGAGGGTCGCAGCCGGAGGAGCGACACGGCCTGGCGGCGGAGGTCCTCATGATCGACAGCCGCCTGAAAAACCCGGTACGGAGGGTTTTTGGATACATAATTTCCGAACCCGATATCTTTTGAGGAGCGGCGACTCGATCAGCGGGCTCGACTAACCTCCCCACCCGTCGGTACCGTTTTATCGGCAGGCTGCCTAAGGCAAGGTGCCTAGGGTTATCGCAACTGCATTGTGCTTATAGAGGCGGCCCCCCGACAGTGTAAACCATTGGGGGAAGGGGTACGGGCGGATTTCGCACGATCATATGGGTGTTGGACACAAACGGAGATGGACATGGGACATGAGAAAACCTGGCGCGGAGGCAAGAGCGCTAGCCAGATACCGTTTGCAGCTATGGACTTCCTCTCTCCCCAACCCCCGGAGGTGTAAGGAAGTCTAGGCTAGGAGGCGAGCTGCGACGGGAGGAGCACCGATATCTCGGACGGAGGAGCGCGTGGATCGGGACGGGACCGTCGACGACTTGTGCGAGGGTTTTTTCGCCTGCCTTCCCCACCAACTCCGGCACAACCGGAGTCGCACACGAGCAGAGGTCAGGTAGGCCAATCGCGACGAGCGTGTCGGTGCTAGGATAAAACGGCATGCGTTGTCGGGTTCGACGCGTAGAGCGCGAGCCGACTCGTGTTTCGGCGGCATGCCATCCCAATTTATCACCCAATGGCCTTCACCGATAGACTCGCCGAATGTCCCGTAGGTAGTTCGGTCACGTTGGTGTCGTTGTGAACCATCTTTTATGGGCTGAAGGGGGCCTCTACGGGCGGAGACGCGCGCTCCAATCGTTACGGTCTTCCTCATGGTGGTGGTGGTGTGTCATAGACATGCGATCTCGGCGGATTGCACGTTTGAAGCGCTTCCGCACCACGCTAGGTTTTGAGTCAACGGAGGGAAGCAGACAACACCCTCAGGTACACGCTCCCCAAATTTGACAAAGTATTAATAACTTTTCCTCGCGTGGACACAAGGTCAAGAAAAAGAAGAAAAATACCAATGACATGGACAAGGAAATCATGGACATGGTAATTGGAAGGGCTATCGCTAGTATCAAAGTAGCGTACGGTTCGGAAATACACCTCTGATTATTGCAGCATTTACCCTAGGGCACGTTTTGCCAAAGATGTCAGCTTGCTTACAATTTGGCCAAAGGACACCCACAGACAGGGTCTGGGGGTCAATTAGCGCAGGATTATAGGGATGGGTGGGTGGGTTCGCGCGAAGCCTAGATTGGCTGAGCGCGAAAGCAGAGAGTGCCTAGGCTCGTGGCTAGCTACGGCTTATAAGGCACGGGCTAGCTAGAGCTGACCGTTGGGGAAGTCGTTGGTCGTTGGCTGCGTCTAACTGCTCGGGCAAGGTGGTTGCCCTGCAGGTGAGACGCGCCGATATTAACGGTAACAGTAACCGCTAGAGTTACTGTCCCGTACACATGATATTGGATATGCAAACCTCTAGATTCAAATCAATCTGACCATTTACCCTAGGGCACGTTTTGCCAGTAACCTAAAGCCAAAGGCTTGCACAGCCAGAATTAGTGTTGCGGGGGGGACGGAGTGAGCCAGCCGAAGAACCGCCAAGCAGCAGGTGTTGGGGTCATGGTTGGGTCAATATATTTTCCTTCAGTCACAGAGCTGTTCTTGGCCCAGCCACCCATAAATTTGATTACGGGGAGGGGCGCGCCGATGCAGCTGGCAGCGGACGCCGCGCCTTTCCGTAGGCTGTGCGACGTCCATTTAAAGCCGGCGGGCGCTGACGAGTTGACTGCGAGGAGGGCGAGGGAGAGCCAGGTGGAGATGGTGGACGCGGCACCCCAATCGGTAGAGGGTTCTGAAGGTGAGAAACTCCAGAAGGCGAGCGGGGGTGGCTTGCTGTAGAATTTGGTGCAGAAGATAGCGCGTTGTTCTGTGTAGTAGTTGATTAGGTTCGCCAGGACGGGGTTAGCGGCTACAGGTACCGCGATGACTAGTTTATCGCTGGCGTCGCGGCGCTGGTCCCCCTTAGACTTCCGCACGTAGAGGCAGATTTGCTGCGAAGGCTTGTCGACCACAAGGTCGCCGGTCTGGCAGCGGGCGCCGGTTTCGGCGCGGCAGAAAAACGTGTAATTGACGCACACCGCTAAACAGGCCCGGAAGCGTTGCATCTGGGGGAAGGCAGCAGGGGTCCACGCGAAAGTATCGTGAAGGGTGTTGGCGTAGTGCAGGATGTCCAGGGCGACTTGTGCGGGTAGCGGGAGGCGAGCGGTGGTAGGTACCAGGCGGTGCTGTAGCATTTCGAGGCCACGGCGGGCGTCCGCCAAGAGTTCGCCCACGGCGACAGGTTGGCGCCGGTGGTCACGGAAGAACTTGTTTATGGCGGAGAAGTAGGGTTGCAGCGAGCTTGCAGCGACCGTGCCGCGTAGGGCCAGCCAGGCCGTGTAACGGACCATTGTGGCGGGTGTGGCCTGTAGCGGGGCGATGTTTTCTTCTGCACAAAAAATAAAAAATTGCCCGATTGCGCTCTGGTAGCTCGTGTACGTCGAGGGCGCTAGCGAGTTGCTGAGTAGGGCAACCGCCGTAACCCCGAGTCTGTCTGATCCTAGGAGGTCTTGGAAAGTTTCAGCTAAATCGGTGGACCAGGGCGACTGTGCTGCTTCACGGCGTAAGCCGTAGCGCGGCGGTCCTGTACGCAGAGGGGGAACGAGCTGTACAGGCGTTTTTAATCGGTCCGGGCATATCGCTCGGCCAATCGCACCGCGTCGCGTGTAGAGCCAAGAGGGGGTGTTAGCCGAAAGGCCACGATGCTCCACGCGGGTGGCCCGACCCCTTCGTGCTTGCCCAGCCTGCCTGGAAAGAACAGGTCGCGGGACGCTGGGAAGTGCACGGTCTCGGTGGCCAAGCGTGCGAACGCGTGGTACCACGTTTTGTTTCGCCAGTAGGGGGCGACAACGGTTGCCGCTGCTTGAGCTTGTCCGAGTTTTGCTGCCAGCGCCGGTAGGGCAGACCAAGGGGGGTTGCAGTAGTTGTTCTCGCACTTCCACGCCGCGTCGGGGAGGTGTAGGCAGTCGATGTCTTCGCATAGGGGGTCGCGCCAGCGGGCATTGAAGCGTGGTAGCTGCGTGTTGAGCATCGAGGCGAAACGGTCGATACTGTGCGGCCCCCACCGGCGTTGAAGGTAGGCGAAAACACGAGGGTTGAGCTGCCAGTCTTCGTAGTCCAACTCCCGGCTTAGCGCGTCGGCCCATATGTTGGCCGCCGAGCGGATGTAGCGCGGCCGGATGTTGATGTCGTTGCTGTCGAGGAGGTACCATAGGCGACGGAGTTCGGCCATCATGGCGGGCGAGCGCGAGGTGAGCTTGGTGAGGGCGGCGACCACCGCCGTGTTGTCCTCGTGTAGGAGGACTTGTCGGCCTCGGAGTTGGGGTAGAAAAGATTCCACCGCGTGTCGCACCGCACGAAGTTCCTTCCACGTAATGTGTTGTTGGCGGTCGGTAGCGCTCCAAAAGCCTCGGGCTTGATAGTTGGAGTTCTCGTTGAGAACGGCCCCCCAACCGTAGTCGCTCGAGTCGGCGTGGAGGTAGGCGGTCTCGATAGGCTTGTAGATGGACCGCCCGTTGTGTTGAGTGGGGACCGTGCGCCACCACTCGAGGTCTCGGCGTAGTTGGTGGGTGAGGCGGACGCGTCCGCCCCACCCAACCCGTGTGGCTAACACGTTGTGTAGCTCGCGCAAAAAGAAGCGCGCGGGGGCGATGGCGAGGTAGAGGAACTGCGCCTTTCCGGCGAAAGCCGCAAGTTGGCGAGTGGGTAGCCACCGGGCGTTTGACGCAGCTCGGCCGAGGAGGGATGAAGCTTGTTGCGCGAGCTGTTGAAGCTTTGCGGGGGGGGCGCGAAACATGCCGTGATGGAGGTCCACCGTTAAGCCTAAATGGTCGCCTACTTGGGTAGGTGTCCAAACGCCCTTCTTGGGGTTGCGTTCGAGGCCGAGGCTGTCGAGTAGGGCTTGAACGCGCTGTCGCAGTAGGAGGGCGTCCTCGTAGGAGTCGGCGAGGAAAAGGAAGTCGTCCATGTAGGGTAGGAGTCGAATTCCCCGCCACCGCGTGTTTCGGAGGAAGCGCTTGGTGGGGCGGCGACTGTGAGGGGAAGTGGCCGTTGGCACCGGTGGCGGGGGGCGACGAAGGTGGTTTGTGAACACTTGAGTTAGCTTGCAAAAGTAGTAAGCCGACCCCGACCAACCCATGGGGAGGCATGCTAGGCGCCATAGCGTGCCGCGGTAGTTGACCGTGAAGAAGTCGCGGTCTTCCTCCCGGATGCCAAGGGTGTAGTACCCGTCGGCAAGGTCGAGGGAGACGAAGTAGTCGCCCGGCCGCGAGAGGTGACGTAGGTGCTTGAGCGTCTCGCACGTCATGGTGAAGGTCGAGCAATAACGGTTGAGTTCTCGAAGGTCGATAATCAAACGCCATTGGTTGCACCCGGGTTTTGGAACTAAAAACATCCGGGAAACGTAGCGAGGGTTGTCCGCTCGCTCCCAAGCTCCGCAAGCCTCGAAGCGGGGGAGCTCCGAGTTTAGAAACTCGAGTTGGGCCGGCGTCGCGTCGAGCATAGAGATGCCGTGGTTGAAGGGCTTGGGGCGTAGACCTTGCTTGAACTTTACGCGAACGCCATGGCGGATCCAGTTTAGGACTTGGCCGCTCGCTCCGATGCGCTCCCACTCCCGCCATCTTCGACGCACGCGGTGGCGCATGAAGGAAGACGTCGGGGAGCAGGAATCGGAGCGGCGGGCCACACCGTCATTTCTTGGTCGAGGTTTTAGCCGGGTCGGTCGGCTTCGGGGCGGGGGTGGCGCGGGCTGCGGCTGCTGCTGCTGCAGCGGCTTTGCGTTTGTCGGCGGCGGCTTTGCGGGCTCGCGCATCGGGGCCGGGAGGCTTGTCCGGTGTGACTTTCGCGAAGGCAGCTCCGGCGGCGGCCTTGCTGGCGGCGTGTAGGCTGACTTCCAGCGTGCGGTCGACGAACGCTTGGCGAAGCGCATCCAATGTGCCGGAGACCGCGGCAGGGCGCGGTCGGCAGAAGCGCTCGTGGGCCAGTTCGGCAAAGACGCGGTCCGCATCTGTGCTCGTTTGTCCGCCCTTGGTGAGGCGGAGGAAGCCCAATCTAGTACGGGCGGCCTCCTCCGTCGCCATGTGGGTGCGATGACCCGCTCGGATGAGGGTAATCGCTTCCGCCTGCTCTGGCGGTAGAGGTGTGCCGTGCGACAGCGTGTCCAGAGCCTCGCCGATTGCCGCGTTGGCGCAGCTGTCGAAGAAGGCATAGCACCCGATGTGTAGGTACTCGTCGTAGGCTGCCTGGGTGCGTTTGTCGCTTAGTGAGCGGGCGGTGTCGTCCGTGAGTGTCCACAGACGTGGCTCGTCGACGTCGCGAGGGGGACGTTCGAGGCCGGGTGGGATGACTTCGCCGTAGTAGGTGAAGTCGACGAATTCGGCCGCGGAGGGGTCGGGTTCGTCGTCAAGCAAGTCGATAGGTGGCACAGGGGCCTCCTTGCCACCCTCCGTCGCTGTGGTCGCGTCGGTGGGAATGGACTGCTGTTGATCAGTAGTAGCGGGTGTGGCTGTCGGCTGTCGAAGCTGAGCGAGTAAGGCAGCGTTAGCCGCCAAAAACTGCTCAGTAATGCGTTGTTCCGATTCCAAAACCGCCGTACGAATCTGTTCGGCTGTGCGTTGTTCGAGTGTGGTAGCGTGAGGGTCGGCCGCTGCGGCGGATGTAGACTGCTCGGGCTGCATAGTGGGGAACTGCGTAGCTGAACGAGGGGAAGTGTCGCGTGACGCTCGAGTGCGCATGGGACGAAAAGGTAAAACTGACACCCTGCTCGACTACTAGAGTCGAGACTGCATTCGCGCGAAGCCTAGATTGGCTGAGCGCGAAAGCAGAGAGTGCCTAGGCTCGTGGCTAGCTACGGCTTATAAGGCACGGGCTAGCTAGAGCTGACCGTTGGGGAAGTCGTTGGTCGTTGGCTGTGTCTAACTGCTCGGGCAAGGTGGTTGCCCTGCAGGTGAGAC
Organism: Tetraselmis chui; assembly: GCA_026401115.1. Lineage (NCBI taxonomy): Eukaryota > Viridiplantae > Chlorophyta > Chlorodendrophyceae > Chlorodendrales > Chlorodendraceae > Tetraselmis > Tetraselmis chui. The sequence continues at coordinate 41,080 of JAPMLY010001195.1, forward strand.
GCGCCGATATTAACGGTAACAGTAACCGCTAGAGTTACTGTCCCGTACACATGATATTGGATATGCAAACCTCTAGATTCAAATCAATCTGACCAAAAAAAACGAAAAACATAGACCAGCATACCATGTACTTGCAATATTTATTACAAGAAGCATACCAAGTGGGTCATATTATCCTTATTATCACAAGGAAAGCAATGGAACCCACCAGGAACTAAGGATATTGCAGGGGGAGCAAAGAAGCCTGAGCATGAGCATGAAGGCATGTGACAATAGATGCACCACCCTCATGCAAGGCATCACGACGATAAGAACCGAGCGCGCCATGAAGAGCCACAAAAGGACGCTACATGAACTTACGACACCAATCCCCATAGAATCGGCAAGAATTCCCATGTAAGTAAAATCACAAGAAGCACAATAATAGACACGAGGACATGGGAAAAGGGGGTTAGGCCACCACAAGGGCAAGAGTGACAAGAAGATTATACCAGGCAAGCATCAAAGTTTATCAAATAAAAGTAAAATAAGTCGTTGATGTCAAATGTACTGAACCTTGCCAATATCCGGGAAATCATGTGGGTTTTGATTATACTGCGACCCCATTAGGGTTTCTGTGCAAGATTTCTTTTATTCTTTGCTGGTGGATTCGACTACCCGTACTTTCAATTTAATTAATAAATATTATTACAAGAAAAAGCAGTGGACACCACCTAGCAAAAAGAAAAAGGAGGGAAAAGCCTAAGCCCGAGGAACAGAAAGGCATGCCACAACATCATCATTGCCCTCCTACAAAGCGTCGCGATGATAGGACCAAAAAGTACTATGACGAGCAATAGAAAGACGTTGCATGAGTTCTCGCCGCACATCCCCCCCAAAACGTCGAAAAAAAACATAAGTAGTTCGACGAACGAAATGTTGCATGCGGACATAATTGCCAAAACGCAATGAAGGAGAGTCTGTAGCACCCATGCCAAGGAAGCGACGGGCTGCCACCAAAGTAGCCATGCGATCACCTAACTCAGCCGTCATAGGCGTCAACCAGCCCCCATCCTCAAGAGCGAAGGGATAATAGTCATGGACCGACTGAACCGAAGGCGTGCCAAGCAAAGCGGAAGTGCGGTGGTTCGCATCGAGTTTGCCACGGTAAGCTCCCAATGCAAGACTGCCTGGGGGTGGGAAACGAGCACCTACATGAGGAACATTGGTGTTCGTGCGAGCACTTGTGACCGTCACATCAACAACAAGATGATGGTGTGGAGCCATGAAGTCTAACCAAACGACATCCCTAGGTCGATAATTCGATATTGAGAAGCTCCTCACCGAATACGGCAGACCTGCAACCGCGAGTCCCGCCCCTTAGCAGCCCCCGCTTCAAGCATGAGCCCTTCAAGCACGTGGACAATCTTTTTTCTCGATTAAAATATCAATTTTGTACGGGGGTCAAACCTGCTCTGGGGGTCTCTCTATTTTCATTTGCTTGGCGGTTCCCAGTTTCCACTGATTTGTTTTGTAATAGACACTGATTACACTGAAACTACCCGTATATCTCTGATGCTGTAAATTGTTTATACCGAGAAAATTAACCGGTTTATAGTATCCCTCCCTGTTCCCTCCCTTTTCTCTTTACATTTTATTGGTGGTTTCCACTGATTATTCTTGTAAGAAATTTCAGATTTTTATCAAAATCACATTCTACTACATAAATTTGCTAAAATGTGTGTGTGTGTGTGTGTGTGTGTGTGTGTGTGTGTGTGTGTGTGTGTGTGTGTGTGTGTGTGTGTGTGTGTGTGAAATTCAAATTGAAATTGTTTACAACATGTACCGGGTGAAGCCGGATGCTGTCTCTTGGGCCCCCCTGTATGTGCCGTTAGTGGTCTTATATCAACATGAGCTAGACCGTGAACCACTGATCCCAACCTCTCCATTGGCAGTGACGATACCGTCTAAAACATACACGTAACGAGGTATTTATTATTTTTCGATCTATACGTATTTTTTTGGATACAATATGAAATAAAAATGTCACTAGTCTCCACGATACGCGGTCTGCTCTAGCCGTAGCGGGGATGCTGATCAGCGAGGCTAGATAGCTTGAGCTGGTCGAGGCGAACGTGCCTGACCTCGGGTACCGTGCGACTCCGGTCGTGCCGGAGCTAGGGGGAAAGGCATGTGAAAAACCCCCTCGCTCAGATATTCGTCGGTCCCGTATCGATCCGTGCTCTTCCCCGCCCGAGGTAGTAGTGCTCCTCCCGACGCACTTCGCCACCTAGCCGAGTCTCCCCTCCTCCTTCGGGGGCTGGGAAGAGAAAATAACCAAGCTGCATACGGTGTCCGGCTGGCTCTCCTGCCCCCGTGCCAGGTGTTCTCATGTCCCATGTCCTTGTTCCGTTGGTTTCCAACACCCATCTGATCGCGTTGTGGCTTGCCGTACCCTCCCCCGGTGGTTAACGTTGTTAGGGAGGCACCTTTACGAGCGGTATGCCGTTACGATAACCCTAGGCAAACTGCATGAGGCAGCCTGTCGATAACCGGGTACCGACTAGGGGAGGGGTGGGTCGGACATAGGGATCGAGTCGCCGAACCACAAAAGATGTTGGGCACGGGAATATTTTTCCAAAAGCTCCCCGTACCGGGTTTTTCCGGCGGCGGTCGATCCTAAGGATCGCCGCCGCCAGACCATGCCGCTCCTCCGACCGCGACCCACCTCCGTCCCGCGTAGCTTCAGGCCTCGCTCCCAGGGGAGACTTAAAACTCTCGCAGGGCTGGCGGCTGGTAGCGAGCGCCGTGCCCTAGCGCTGCTTCCTAGTTGTCCGCCACCAGCTCCAACACTCTCGTCCCACCGTTGATCCGTCCGTACCCTTCCTCGCCAAAAAAATTCCGCAAACATCGTTCCCGCCGTTACGGGAGAGCATATGTGAGTATTTAGTTGCTGAAAAAACATATCGGACTGGCCGAGCGGGAAATCCCTATGCTGGTGTACGGATATTATGTTTTTCCAAAACCCTCCGTACATGGCTTCCCGACAATTGATGATCCCGCAAATCGCAGCTGTCGGTACCTCGTTCAGCCCCCTACCGTGCCAAGCATGGCACGGCTACGGGGTTACCAGCCCCCACCGCGTGGAGGTAGAGGTAGGTGCCGACGGGCCTGCGAGCGCACCCCCCTCCGGGGCCGCCGCCGCTGCGCCGCCGGCGGGCGCCGTGTGTGTGTGTGTGTGTGTGTGTGTGTGTGTGTGTGTGTGTGTGTGTGTGTGTGTGTGTGTGTGTGTGTGTGTGTGTGTGTGTGTGTGTGTGTGTGTGTGTGTGTGTGTGTGTGTGTGCGTGTGTGTGTGTGTGTGTGTCGGTGTGTCCCCTTATCATAAGCTCGATTAGATTTAGGTGCTTCAAATGCGACAAAATAAATTCTTACAAGAAAAAGCAATGGAGGCCACCAAGCAAAAAGAAGAAAAGAGGGAAAAAACCTGAGCCCGAGGAACATGAAGGCATGCCACAACATCGGCACTGCCCTCCTGAAAAGCGTTGCGGAGATAGGAACCCAAAGTGCCATGAAGAGCAGCAGAAAGACGTTGCATGAATTCACGTCGCACATCCCCCAAAAAATGCCGAAACGGAACCGAAGTAGATCGACGAACAAAATGCTGCATACGGACATAACTGTCAGAGCGCAAGGAGCGAGAGTCAGCGGCACCCATGCCAGGGAAGTGACGAACAGCCACCAAATATTACTTCAAATGCGATATCTTTTTTTTAGAAAAAATATCGACTTTTGGTACACCGCACGTATTGGGATTGGAATTAAGATACGTTTTTAACTACTGCCCATCGCTACGATGGGTACAGGATCATAACTTCGTCTGTGATTACAAAAAAACAGAGTCAGACACACAGTGTGTGTGTGTGTGTGCATAATTACAAAATATACATAATGAGAGAGAAGACCGTGTGTGTGTGTGTGCATAATTATAAAATACATATAATGAGAGATAAGACAGTGTGTGTGTGTGTGTGTTTGTGTGTGTGTGTGTCTGTGCGTGTGTGTGTGTGTGTGTCTGTGTGTGTGTGTTTGTGCGTGCGTGTGTGTGTGTGTGTGTGTGTGTGTGTGTGTGTGTGTGTGTGTGTGTGTGTGTGTGTTTGTGTGTGTGTGTGTGTGTGTGTGTGTGTGTGTGTGTGTGTTTGTGTGTGTGTGTGTGTGTGTGTGTGTGTGTGTGTGTGTGTGTGTGTGTGTGTGTGTGTGTGTGTGTGTGTGTGTGTGTGTGTGTGTGTGTGTGTGTGTGTGTGAAAAACAAGTATCACGACGATGGGCCTCCATGGATTATCTTAATGATTACAGAAATACATATTGATAGACATAAGATTAGAATATACATGATTATAAAGAATACAAAGAACGACACACGGTACACTCGGGTACCTGTACAACCCGGACATTTACCGTTTGCACGAATTTTCAGTACCCGTACGTTTTTCGCCAATTTTGTTGTCGCCAAGTACAGTGCGTCTGACAGGCTTGCGTGCGTTCGCCTCGTCACATAAACCATCTTCTCCACCGCGCCAATGGTAGCGGCTCATCTCGTTTGGCCGTGCCCCCCCTTTTGGAAGTGGAAAGCCATGAACCCACGCAACCACTGTACACCAAGTAAGAATGACCCCTGCCGCGTCTCAGTGCATGTAGTGCATTAGGTTCTTTATTACGGCTACGGACGGAGGGGTTGCTAGGGCGGCTCGTTACGCGATTTGCTTGTTCTCACCTAGTTCGATAACAGACACCCTGCTCTACGACCTTGGGGGGCACGCATATCACGCCGTCACAGCTTAGCACAAAGGCTCCACACGCACCCAACACATATGTGCATAGGGTAGTTTATTTATAATGCGTGTAAATTCTTACTTTGACCCGCTATGACTGTCGGCATCGATAAGTTTCGGTAGGTAGGATTCTACGAATCTCAGGGTTTAGTTTTCCTCGTTCGTAATGAAGCATCAGTTTTCGAGGTCGCGCTCCCTCGAGATAATACCCTTACCGGTGCCCGCTTAGCACAGTCTTCTTGGCATAGTAATTTACTCGTGTACCGAGCTGGACACCGTTTTGACTCAGATGTCACCATTTATACCCAGTTTCCGCTCCGAATATCAAGTTCGCGACTACCAATTACCTTCACCCACATCTTATCACCCGCGCACACAAAGTAGACGAGGGGCACGCAGCACGCTGCACCATCCTCCCCCCGACGCGTTGTAGAGGTGGGGTTTAACTTTGGGAATAAAATCTTTTCGTTTTTCTGGTCCCCCAACCCCTCCGTGCTGCGACCTCGACTCCGTAGGTGGCATATACCGTAAGCTAAGGGGCACCGTTTATTTTTTGAGGTCCCGCGTAGGTACCCGCTTTTCTAACTCTACCGGTGTGCCGTATTGCAGCTGTGCTCATCAAGAGGCACTGGATCCCCCGTGATGCCCAAAGCCAAACTAACCAAGAAATGGGGCGTTGTGTTCGGAGCCGCGGCACACAAACGACGGAGGAGGACCTGCCGCGGCATAGGTGGAGCAATGCTCTTGTGGAGCGGGACCTGTGCGTCGCGTGCCTAGGAGTAATGGCGCGCACGACGCCCATGGTCGGCGACGGCAATGGCATCTGCCGCCGTTGCCACCGAGGGGTGGCTCTGCTTGCCACTTTCCTTAGGTACGCGCTGCCTTCCCTGCGTTGGGCCGCCGTCTTGGTGTAGATGGTGGCCGATGGTTGCAGGTACAAAGATTTCCGATACTTTTTGTTGTTTTGCTTTTTTAGGAACGATGATTACCTTGCGGCCTTTCGAGTTAAAGCTGCGAAGGAGCTGCTATGTGTGGACCCTCGGGCCTACGCGACTATCATTTGTGAGGGATGGCACAACGCGGAGGACGATATGGAGGGTGTCGCAAATGACATGGGACAAGCGAATGGTAGGTAGGAAGGGTCCCCACCCCTCTCGCATGTTGTAGTGTTGTTGTTGCCACTGGAGGCGCTTCTCCTCTATCCGGTCCACTAACAAGTCACCTGTCTTAACTCTCACGCCGCATGGTGTTGACTCCCAACGTGCTAGTAGACCAAGCCTTTTGTTCGCCTTCTGCCGGACTTCCCCTGCGGCGGTGCAAGTGTACTCGCTAGGTGAACCATCCACATTAGGATCTGGCCGCACGTGTGCCCATGTGAGTAGGTATGTAGTCATTCTATCCTTGCACCCCAATGCCTGAAGCTCGGCGGTGCTAAGGTGGAACTGTGTTTGTGTTACTAGGCACCAGGGGGAGCAGCAGTGGGCGGAGCAACTAGCGAGACCGAGGAGCATCGCTATAAACTTCAGGTCCCCCCCAAGAAACAACCGCACATTGACGTGCACTGTTTGCTGCTTGCCTTGGCTGTCTGTCTTGCTAATTGTGACACCGCTTGTCACCAGGCGCTCCATGTCTTTTGAAAGGTTAGGGAGGCCGGAGTGGAGATCCTCTCTCTTGCCGTCATCGCCAAGGTAAAATCCCAGCACCCTTAGGTTTTCCAATGCTTGCGCGCTCTCATTCTCTTTGCCTTTGAAGGCGTCCACCACATCATAGAGCACCTTGATGCATAGTAACGTGCCGTTGACATGTAGAGCTTTCCATATAGTGGTAGCATCTCCCAGAAACTGCATTGGCACTATCTGCCCCTCTGACAAGCTCATCCTGCCCGACTCCCACATGTACTTAAGCCTAGCCTCAATCACTTTGGAAGGATCAAAGTAGGCGGCCTTACTCTCATCTTCAATGGCGAAGCCTAGGGAGTGCAGGAACCGGCTGCGTTGGGATAGCACGTGGCGTTTAGAGGGCAGCAGGGGGATGGGTGTCCCTTCCGGTAAGAGCACCCTCGCCCACTCCCCATCTTTTGTCGCCTTCTTGTTACCAAGATAGTTCACTAGTGCTTGGTAGCGCCTCTATGTCATATCTAGTGCACAAAATATAGCCAACCCCATAGAGCGATAATGGGCCTCCATAGCCCACGCTGCTCGCTGCTCTGCTTCCTTTGCGACATCAATTTTAAGTTGCATGCTGATGTCCTTGAATAGGTCGGCGGGACTCTTGAAGAACGAGACTAGGATGCCAACGAAGACCGACGTAGGGCATCCTTCTTGTGGCTCCTCTACCTCTACCAAGTTGCTTGCCTTTGTAATGTCTGAACTCTTGTATTTCATAGCCCACGTGTGCCCGTATAGCTTTGTAAAATGCTCCCTTAAATCCATACGTTGTCTTGTCATCCACCTTGCATGTGAGGTGCTGCCGGGTTGGCTATTAGTCCTTCTTATCCTAGCAGAGCGAGGAATGTACTTGATGTCTTTAGTATTCACCTTTTTCGATGCTTGAGGCTGTAGCTCTTCTTCCTTGTTGTTTTGATGCTGCATCTCGGGCTAGGCGGCGGGCTGGGCGGCGTGCTGCGGCTGGGGGCGTATAAGCTGAGGTTGGGCGGTTTGCGTGTGCGCGGGCGGCTGCGGCTCGGACTGGACGGGCTGGTAGTGGGACATGGCGGGCGGTCGGTGGGCGGGCTGCTCATATATTTCGCCGATGTCGTCGTTGCACTCATCTAGCTCCCAATCCATTGCTCCGTCGTCGACGATAGGGAGTTGAGGGGCTTTGGAACGTCGGCGGGGCTGTCTAGGGAGGGATTCTTTTTCTTCGTCCCCCGACACATCAATATCTCCCGTTAGCCCAGCTGTTGCCTCCGCGTCCGTCGCGATAACGTTCGCAACAACGTCCGCAAAATCGCGCAAAGTGTTGAATGCGGCATCGCTAGCTTTTGCCGCATCAGCTAGAACCTGCTCGTCACCGTCGTCATCGCCGTCCGCTTCCGACCCCGACCCCGACCCCAACTCACGTATCTTTGTAGCCATTCGCTGGCACTTTCTTTTTTGGGTTCGGCATAGTTTCCGCCAACGGGAATCTTCGGCTTGGAGCTGCATTACAAGGTTTCCACTATGTACTTCGAGGTCACGCAACTTCGCGCGTTGGCGTGCACACTGGTCGCGTGACCTCGCTAGCGCGGATTTTAGAGACGCCACTGTCGCCCTCAACTTCTTTATCTCCCTACTATTTTCCGCCTCCTCGTAGTCCTCGGGAATTTGTTGCTCTTGCCCGTCGGCGGTTGTATGCTCTTCGTCATATTGATGGGTAGGCTCATCTTGCGTTGCTGCTGCCCCGCCCGCGACGACCGCAACAACATTACCAGCCGCCCCTACCGATGGTGCGGCGGTTCCAACCTGCGGGGGTTTCGCCCGCTTGGCTTTACCACTACGACAAGCTATATGCTTCCAGTGCCGCTTGCCCATGGTATTTAAAGCGGCAGCTTGGCGTAGCTCGGCAAGTCGCAACAAGGACTTTGTCCTCAAGCAGTGGTGGTAGTCGCGGGTTTCCCGTACCATCGGTGAATTTACGATGGCGTACATATTTTCGGGTCAATGGAGTAGCTAAGCGAGACAACGCGCGACCCTTTACAATGTACTACGGAGAAATTACGTGTATAAATGGCGAGATATGTCAATAAGTACTATTTAGATTAAATGATATTGCGGAAATTGCGCTATTGTCCGATAACGTACAGTGTGGGTGTGCCGTGCAGGAACAAAGAACTACGGGCCACTCGTATCATATATCTCGACGTGGCGGGCCACGTGGCAATTTATTCAGGTGTCGTGGCCTCCCGTCGTCGCGACATTAGCGCGGCAGGCCGTCGGCAGAGCGGCACACCGCCTCCGCGCCAACTGCCGACGACGCTCTTTATAGCCGCAGCGGTCTTCCAGCGGCAGACGCATCACTACCAAGAAGAAGGCAAGCAAGTCAGTTGAAGGGCGCCCACAACTTCCTCGACACCATACTAAGGCGTGCGAAAGTTTTGGCCGATCAGCTCCGTCGCAATACGCGCTCTCCGTCTAAGTCTGTCGCTGATATAGTCTATTCCCTTTGAAAAAAACACGACACTCGAAATATTCGACCATCCGTCAGTTGTCTTCGACTCGTGCGGAGAACACAGGGTGGTTCTTTCTGGGCGCATTTCACCAGAAATCAAGCGTGAACCATCCCTCTGTGCGTGACTATCATCCCCCTTTGAACGTTGAGGGAGCGAGTACACTCCCCCCGTCGCTCAGTCCTTAACTGTATTCGTCAATCCCGTCGAAAACGAGTGGCGAACGAAAAATATAGAAAGTCGCCTGCTTTTGTCGCCGACATGGCGTCCAACACAGACACGCTCGTCCAGCCGCCTGTCGCGACCACCACCTCCTGGTCCGTGCCAATATCCCCTCCCCCTTTCCCGTTTTCGAGCTGACTCGTTGCCCCGTTCCCGTCAGCTTTCCTCGTTTTCTTCTCTCGACAAGTAATCTGCCGTCGCCGTTTGAGTCACTAACAAAATTTTCGACGCCTGCTGTTGCCAGGTGGTCCTCCACGTCGTGGTTTAGCGGCGCGTCAGATGAGTCGCCGTCGTGGCCTGGTCTGCAAGCGAGCAGCGGGAAGGAGGACGTAGATATGGGTGACGCGTGCGCCAACACTGCCAACGCAGAGCTCAATCGCGTCGGGGGCGCGGGTGCGCAGAACCGGTTCGCCGGCAACAGCGCCGTCCCCGTCGGTACCACCCCCGCCCGCGATTCCAACCTCGCGGTCGTCTCGGGCTGGGGTATGACGGCACACGGGGCGCCGGTGGGGGGCGCAGTAGCGCACAGCCGTTTCAACGATCGGAAGCGGGGGAAGGGCGTCACTTGCGACGGCACCGCACCGCCGCTCAGCCGCCCTCCAGGCCACCAGGTAGCCGCACCACCGTCGCCTGCCCTCCCTCCCCTCTGCACCCAGGCCAGCCGTATGCCAACCCTACCACAACGAAGCAGTAACTTCTCAGTTCTGCGCCTTCGCTTCCGTGCTCGCGCGCGTGCGTGCGTTTGTGTGTGTGTGTCTGGTGGAGGGAAAGAGAATAGGTTGTGAGATTTAATTTGTGTGTGAAGGAATGCGTGTGCGCTTATGAAAAAGTATATGTCATTTTCTGGATATGAATGTGAGTCTTTTTTTGCGCCCTCGGGTCATATTTTTAATGGTTGAAAGTGAATATGCATGCATGCCTTTTCAGGAAGGTGTTGGAGTGTGGCATTAGGTGTGTGTGTGTGTGTGTGTGATTGAGGGGTAGGGAAAGGGAACAGGCTATGATGTGCCATTAATGTGTGGAGATGGGTCGGCGGTTTTCAGTTCGTGCCATTGATGGAGAAAAAATGTGAAAGAATTTGAGGCCTTTTCGTGAATGGTTGGTTGAAAGTAAACATTCATGTATATCTTGTGAGGAATGAGGTTGTGTGTGTGCGTGTGTGTGTGTGAGTGTGTGTGTGTGTGTGTGTGAGAGAGAGAGAAAGAGATAGAGAGAGATTGTGTGTTTAGGGGGGGGGGGGGGGGGGGGGGGGGGGGGGGGGGGGGGCAGTCTACTTTTATTTGAGTAGGTGAGCGCGAGTGACGAGAACAGATAGATGGTGGGTGAGTGATCGGGTGGCCAAAGATTAATCCTTGTCGCCGTCTCTGCTTTGACAGGCGTCTGTGTGGGCCTTCAACCTGGCGGAGTGGACGTGGGAGCACACGTGCAGCGGCGCCAAGATCGAGGCCCGTCTACAGGGCTCTGCAGGCGACGCCGAGACGGCTCTCACCTTTCGCCCGCACAACTTTGGCGCGATGTCCACTGCGACGGCGACTCGGAAGCCGTTGTGGGCGGCCACCGAGGCGGTGCTGGACCCGCGACAGCCTTCGGGGAAGAGGCTGCCCAGCAAGCTCGCACGGAAAGATAAAGACAGCGGGGGTTTCAGCGCGGTGGGGGGGCTGACGACTCAGAAGGCCATGCTGCAGGAGCTGGCGGTGCTCCCTCTCCGCTTCCCGCACGTCTTTAAGCGCCTCGGCACGCGCGCCTTTGACGGAGTTCTACTGAAGGTATACTCAGCCGCTGATTAATTTTATAAAACATATTGACGTGATACCGTTTCTGCATATTTTAGCTCGTCAGTTTCCCTAAGCAATATTTATGTCGCTGAACAGTTGATTTATGATTATCGCTAAGGAGTCAAAAGGGGCCTTTATTGAGAGGGAGACCGAGGTGAACGGGGGACGAGCTGACATGTGATGACTGTAGGGGCCGCCGGGTAGCGGGAAGACGTTTCTGGGGATGGCGGCTGCCGCGGAGGCGGGTGCGCGTCTGGTGATGGTAACCGGCGCGGACGTGGCGGCGGGGGAGGGCGCGGCGCAGAAGCTGAAGGACGCGTTTGCGGAGGCCGTCACCAACGCGCCGGCCATCCTGTTGTTGGACGAGATCGACGTGATGTGTCCCGCGCGCGGTGGGCGATCCGACACGGAGAGCCGAGCGGCCGCTCAGCTCATCGCTGCCATCGACAAGGTGCGCAGGCACGGTCTAATTCCATGTGCCGAAGCCTGCCCGGAATATTAATCACCGTGTCGACTCCAATCTATCGACTATTTAAAACTCTGAAAAGTGCTGCTTTATTATGGACTACCAACTAATGAACTGATATGGTCCTGCTGGATTATTTATGGCAGCGATAGTCGTTGTAATCAGTGTGGGCAGTCGATTATGCATCTGAGCTCGTTATCGGTGTATTATGTCGCTTGTGTTTATCGCCTTCCTTGCGTTTCCTGTTTCCGTAACGCTGAGTGATGGCCGTTATTTGCGATAATGTTTATAGCACCAGCAGGAGGAGGGCGCGAGGCGGGTGGTTATCCTGGCAACCACGAGCCGCCCCGAGGCAGTCGACCCCGCGCTGCGTCGCCACGGTCGACTCGGCCACGAACTGCTCTTCGGACCGCTGCCCACGACGGAGCGCGCGGAGGTGCTGACCGCGATGACATCGGCTATGCCATTGTCAGGCGACGTCGACATGAGCGCGGTGGCTACGGTAGCGGGCGGTCGAGTCGCGGCTGACCTCGCAGGCCTCGTAACCGACGCCGCTCTGATCGCGGTGCGCGAGGCGGTGGATCGCGCGGGGGAGGGGGCGGATACGGAACCGGTCGAGGCGCTCCTCGCGGAGGTTGTGTTGGAGCAGCGGCACTTTATGGGGGCACTCTCGCGAGCGCCGCCCAGCGGGCTCAGGGGGTGGGCTCTCCCCGAGGTAGAGTCCCAACCAACCAACCTCGCCGTGACAGACGGTTACATTATATCGGATGCGGAAGCGTTGCGAATGTTCGTATCGCTGCGTCTGCTTTGCCTGTTTGACCTGATGATATGAATGTCCTTCTTGTATGTGGCCGATATCATATCATCAGGTCAAACATAGAAGCGCTTTAATCCTTATATAAACTTTGCCACCGTCCGCGGAAGATGAGAATACAGAAGTGATATATTGAATAATACCGATTGTGATACCTTTTATGGTACGCTTCTGGTAGTGTAAATGTATTTTATGCATGGATGTCAGTTTGCCTCGTCGGTGTTTTATATTGCTCGATTGCTCATGAAGTAGTTTGTCAAAAACGACATCACACGGGTAGCAGCAAGGATTATATCGAATTATTAATTAATAAGTATTAAGGAGCAGCATCATTTAATTAGCAGCCGAGAAACGGCATGTGTGGATACAGCCGCCTCGGACGTTTAGATATCTCATCTTTTGCGGATGGTGGCATAGCTCACCTAAGAACCGGCCTCGGACGTGTAAACCGACAATATATTGGTGTGCAACGGATCTGACCTGTGACGAAGGACCTCGTCAGCTGCGTGGTAGGCACGAGTTCCCGTGCTTAATACCTCGTTCCTCCTGCTCGGAAACTACGATGTCGTGTGAGCCAAGAACCTTCAGTATAATCCCTGGCACTTGCTTATCGAATTGTAAGCAATGGCGAATGAATGATTACATTTACAATGCTGGCTTTGGCGAGGCCTGACTTAATTGTCATTATATCTTAATTCAACACCGCGTTGTGTGGCAATGCCCGTGTTTGTGTATTCCTATGTTTATTACCTGTTAGCTCTCTAAATGTCCAAGAAACTCGTCACCTATGTCGCTGTCATTATGGAGCAGTCTGGTGAGGACTTATCCTGTAATCAATCGGTGGCATTCTCTGCGAATGCAGGCGGAGAATTGAGTATGTGTTCTTCCGGTTTTGGTATTGTCTGGCGGATGGCAGGTGCCCGACGTGAGGTGGGAGGATCTCGGCGGGCTGGAGGCCACGAAGCGCGAGCTGAAGGACCTGATCGTGCTGCCGCTGCGCCACCCCGAGAAGTACGCCGCGTACGGGATGCGGCCCTCAAGCGGCGCGCTGCTCTACGGCCCGCCGGGATGCGGCAAAACGATGCTCGCCAAGGCCGTGGCTGCCTGTAGCGGCGCCAACTTTATCAGCATCCGGTGCGAATGCGGCTGCCTCTCTACTATATTATTAACTAACGACCACACTACTATCTGTCATTGATATTCAGCCCTGTCCACCTTATTTCGCTCGATATATATTACTTGTATCCGAGTGAGCTACTAAAGTAGGTATATTATATTTTGTAAGTCAGTCGTGGCCCTGATTCCCAAGTTCCTCGATTAAATGTTTGTTTAAAGCGACGGTACGAGCTTTATTCGGCGAAATGCGATATATTTGTTTCCCCTGATAGGGTATTTATTTTTTAGGGTAACATGGCGGTTCTGTCGCCCTGTAAGTGAGGAAACATATTATTCATCGTGTCGGAAACTGAGCTGACAAGCTGACGGCTCCCAAACTGTTCCCCGGGTTGCAGCGGGCCGGAGCTGCTGGACAAGTGGCTGGGCGGCAGCGAGGCGCGCATTCGCGCGCTCTTTGAGGCCGCTCGACAGGCGGAGCCGTGCGTCATGTTTTTCGACGAGATCGACGCGCTGGCGGGACGACGCTCCGACAGCGGCGCCGACCCCATGGGCGCGCGCGTCCTGAACCAAATTCTCACCGAGATCGACGGAATCGAGGCGACAAGGTGCGCCGGCGCCGTCGACATCCACATTTCAGCAAAACAGAAACATGGTAGCACGATTCACATTTCAACTGTTCAGGAAAACTACAGTCTTTGCCTTCATTCCATTTCGACTGCGATGACAATCCCAATGGCGTCTCCAAATTTCTCGCTTTGCCGTGCTCCCACCCCAAATTCAGCCGCCTCAAAATTTCAGAGGAAATTAACACAAAACTCTAAGTTTCTACGAAAATTGACCCTAGAATTTCCTAAACCGTCTCTTAAATAATATGAATGAATTGTCCATGGACACCCCCGCACCGAATGCGTATCTCTTCCCAACCCACTTCCATTTGATATTTTCCATTTACAATATGTTTCGTTAGGGCTTAACGCATATTCATTGGTGTCATGCTGAAACCCTAAACTGTGTGTGGATGTGTGCGTGTGTGTGATTGCCTCGCGCACACCATCAGACACGTGTTTGTGCTGGGCGCCACCAACCGGCCCGAGATGTTGGACCCCGCCATCATGCGCCCCGGCCGACTGGACGCCATGATCAAGGTGCCGCTGCCCGACGAGGCGGGGCGCGCAGACATCATGAGGTCCGCCTTTGCGCGCTGGCCGCTCCCGCCCGCCGCGCCCATGGACGCGTTGACGGCCGCGACGGAGGGCATGAGCGGCGCGGATGTGGTGGAGGTGTGCCGCTCCGCCGCCAGCGCCGTCATCAAGGTCAGCCGTAAAACCCTGACAAAACCCTAAACCACCCATCCTCTCCACCCATCTGCGATGCCACAATCGGATTGGTTTCCGAACAATGCGTCCATCACATATATACATATATAGGGTTTAGGGTTTTTAGGATTTTAGGGTTTGCAGTAGTGAGTTAGTCAAAGGGTTATTTATTTTTGCTCATAAATGAATGAAATAGATTAATATTAGTTATGCGATTGTGCCATTATTATTCCGCGGTTCGTTGTCGAATGAATGGTTTTGTAATCGCTCCCTCTTATCTTACTAAAGAAGTCAGTTACACTTTCTATCTGGATTTCCCAAACCATGATGTCGCATTTTTGTAGTAGGTTTTCATATTCACAGAATTGATTGCGAGCGAACGCACAAACAAATATGCAAAAATTGGAAACACATACAAATAAAAATATGTAACAGTTTTGTCGAAGGATGTCTTTATTCGTTGCGTTTTTGTCTAAATTCGTAGTTATCGCAATTGAGTTAGCAGTGTCTCACTTTATTATGATTTGTGCGTTTTGATTTTGTTTTTTTCCCCTTTCTGACTCAAACTCTGAGGGCACCTCTCCCTCCACTCACCCGCTGCCTGCTTCTTTTCATTGCCCTGTCGTTGTGCAGGACTCGATTGCGGAGGGCGACCAGATGATGGCCGATTGGCGGACGATCCCCGCGCATTACCTCTCCGACGCCCTCGCCTCAGCACGGCGCTCGGTGTCGGCGGAAGATGTCGCCAAATTCGACGAGCTCGAGGCGGCGCTCAAGGTGACTCCGCCCCTCCCCATTCCCCCCCCGTACCCTCCCATCACCCCCTTCCCCTCTCCCCTCCCCCTCCATCATCTCCCGTCACACACACACACACACACACACACACACACACACACACACACACACACATCCCATTGAGTGTGTGTTGTAGTGTTTAGTGTGATTTGTAACGCAATACATTTTTGAATTTTGAAGAGACGGGATCACATTTGTATTTGACGAAATTGATACAAAGCCTCTGCTTGACTATTTTAACATACTCTTTCACTGTGATCTCAAATGTGGCGGGCCAATTTTTGGACGATGGCATAATATGTTTTCAGCTCCGACGCCTCTTCTGTTTTAAATCGTTGGTTTTATTATGTATTTGTGTTTCTTCGAAAAGATTTTTTATAAATTTCAGTCATTTTTTTGCATTTCGTGTCGTATTTGTGGCTCTCATTGCATTGTATGATATTTTTCAAAGCACAATTTTGAGCGTTCGTGTGGCGCATTGTTTGTATTTTTGTTTGTGGCGACTCATTATTGCGACTCGTTTGTTCTGATCGGTGCAGGAGGGGTCGCTGGGCGGGTTTCTGGCCAAGCAGGCAGCAAAGCAGCGCAGCGCGGGGTTGGACAGCAAAGGGAAGGAGTTTGTGGCCGACATGGTGCGCAGCGTGGAGGGCGGCCGTCTGGTGGAGGTCAACCGTAAGCTCGGCGAGGCGGAGGCGGCGCTGGCGACGGAGCGCCATCGCGTGCGTGCACTCGAGGCGGCGTTACGAAGTGCGGGCGTTTCAGTGCCTGCTTTGGAAATGGTAGAGTAGAAAGAATGGGCGGCGAGGACTAGCTTTAGTTTTTAGGGAAACCACACTCACATAGCAAAGCGCGAGCGCAATGATAATATATCGACACGGGATCTGTTTTTCTTGAACATCCTTTGTGAATCAATTGTATGGCAATTGTAATTTAGATGTTATATGATTGTTGATCTATGATGTCCCTTCAGAGTTTGATTGTCGTTTGATCTGTTCACCAATGTACCCTACATGCATATTAAATGTGGGCAGCGCAATGGATGTTGAGTGTGTCATGAGAAAATCGCCTCGTTTGGCAGCTTCGCGTTGGTGATCGATTTCACTCAGGTGTGAGAGGTATGCCATCCGGTCGCATGGCCATTTGGATCAACACCGATGTCTGAACCATGTTCGCAACGGACTCGATGCGATAAATTCCCATGAAATCATACACTCCTCCACAAAAGTCCGGACAAGATTTCGCACCTTCGCAAGTAGAAAATGTAACCATGCGTCGATTTTATTGACAAATATGCGGAAATCCTAGGCAATGCTTTTGCGCGCAAAATGTAATGCGCCGACAAGTGCGAGGGGCGAATTCGAACACTGCGGGGCTTGAGTACTTGGGGTTATCGCGCCCGCACCCGTGCGGCACGCTCTTTCAAACAGTCGCCGTGCTCGTTGGACGAAAAGTGCTACGTCCGGTGCGACGTTGTCATTGTCATCGAGAGCCCTGACATGAAGCCTCCGTGGGATTGCTTCAGATTGAAAATGTCTCTTCCCCCCTCCTCCCCCGTTCAAGAAAAAAATATCTACATGGAATTAAAAAACTTAGCCAGTTAAACAGCCACAATAAGAAAGCCCTCGAGTGTAAGGTGTCCTCAGTCGATTGTAGCGGCAAGAAGACGCACAGAAAAGGCGCAAATGCGACAAGTTCATGACACACAATGATGGGGTTGACTCAATACAAAGAGAAAGGGGGGTGGGGAGGGGGTGGTGTGTAGACAATGCTCGATATGGAATTCATCATATAGCGCATATAATGAATTGAAGGACTTGCTGTCCACCATGCCGCCCGACTCAGTGCGAACGCGCTCCTCACTGACCTTCTGAAAGAAATCGCCTCTAACGCGAAGGAGACGGAGGAGATGTGACAATGTCGGTACTGTGGCGTGAAACAGCGACGGGACAATGCGTTACAATGCACGATCCCATGGTAATTATTGCCCTCGACAATTGTGGCCCTTGCAATACCCATCAGATTGCGACAGGGTCCATTGCGTTTGTCGAGCCGTACGAGGGGTAACACCGTATGGCTAACAAATAATTTGTAGACCAAAGGGGGAAGAATCCATACTAGTGTATTCCTTGTGTCAAGCCATGGTTTGAAACTGGGAGGTGTGTCATTGCCGATGCTTGCTTTGCGTCTATCAAACGTGCACAGGGTTGGGCTGAGCATGGTCTCTTCGTGATAGGCAATGTGAAGGGCGCCAGCACAGGATTCCCCCAAAAGTGGTTGCTCGACCAGTTGCATGCTGGGGGGGGGGGGGGGGGGGGGGTGTATGCGCGTTGTCCTCCTTCAGGACCAGCGACGGTAAGGAGTGGACTCCATTAGCAGCCGGCGACAAGGACAAACAGCCCATGACGCTGTTGGGCACTGCCGGCACGAGCATCATGGATTAGGCCATGCAACGCGCCTACAACGTTCTGAAGGGAGGTGAAACCTTTGAGGTGATGAAGTTTGTGCTAGAGGAGTGGGTCATCCACGCGATCTATCGGCGAAACTTTTGACATGCGCAACGCCAAGCGCCAGGGGCAAGCATGCTTTTGAAGGGCCGCTACAAGCGCCGCATGTGCATGTATTACTCTCAAAGAACGTAGCACCATTGCGTGTGTGGCCCTTGGGTAGATGGACTGTTGTGCATGTTCATCTGCAGCCCTGCGCCGAGTCTTGAGCGCATTACAAAGCACAATTCTTGCATCCCAACCCCCCGACAAGCGTTCACTTGCCGTGGCACATTAGTGGCTGGCAAGAGAGGCTGCCAAGGATGCTTGAAATGAAGCTAATGGGTCTAGGCGGGGTGGTAGGAGCTCGGCATCATGATAGAAATAGACGCATGCATGCAGCCAAGTGTTGCTCTGGTGGTACCTTGGATGTATAGTTACATTGTTTCCCTCCGTGTTGCACCATGATGTAATACAATGCTACCTCTGTTAAATACAGCTCGTATGCACATGTCGGGGGCAAGTTCAGCCGATGGTGGGACAACTAATTGTGTGATATGACCCCTAACGATAATTTGATGTAAACTGGTCACATTTAACCGCCCCGTGCGATACCCACCATAAAACATATAAACTCACTGGGATTTAGCACCATGCTTGAGAATGACGTCATGTTGGCATTGGGGATGGTAAGGAGCCATTTTAAGCACAGTTTCAATGCCGAATGACAAAATTACAGCCCATTCCATAGTAAGACGGTCTGATTGCCACATTCCACGCATAAATACATATGCCACTTGCATGACCTTCACAGTTTTCACAACCCACTTGCAACTTCTACCACAGTAAAAATAAACCTAGAGGAGCAACACATCATGGACTGGGTAAATTCTAAGCTAGTCTCAATGTGCTAATACCGGATCACCGGTGATCCATTCCATGCGAAAATAGACATTGTGCTGTCCCAAGACTGTCCCTCCAATTGTAAAACCCGCAGCGCCCTTCGACTTCGACACGAATCTAATTTAATTAGTTTCTAATGACCAGAAAAGGCAGACGCCCATAAGAATGCCGCGCCATGGTAACTGACAATACTACTACAACACAGTTATGAAAGGACACAAACGAGTGATGCATAAAAGAAGGGTTCGTGAAAGGACAAAACAAACAAAATTTTGAGTCCGCTGTTACAATATGAAGGGGTCAAGCGCCCGGTTTAAGGCGCACTCTGTCCCAAAAGTACTCCTTGCCACGACAATTAAGCTCCTCGCCGCACCAAAAGGAACCTCACCCTCCTCCCTTCGTGAGTGGCCGCGACGGACGGCGCATCAGTTGCGGCAGCCGACATCGATGCGGGTGTCTCCTTTCAGGGTCGGGTTCAGACACCTGCGTCGCCACACACCCCCCCCCGCTCAGCCTCGCCCAGAAAAAAAAAAGGAGTAGTGCAAGCACAGAGAGGGCAACACCCTCTCAGCCATATCTTAACACCCCCCCTCTAAGCAAAACCTTGACTAAAATCCTCCACCACCACTCCACCACTCGTGTCCGTGGCCACGCTCTTGTGTTGAGTAGCGCGGGCAACGCCACTTGAGAGGATCGCACAGTGTTGTTGGATGGGATTGCGACAGGGTCGCTCGATTCGATCGAATAGGGTTTCTCATTGCTTCTCATATATCTGACTTAAGCTCTAACAGGAAGGGAGGGGGAGTGGGGGGTCCTCACAGCGCTTTGGAGTCCTGGGACCCGATGAGCGCGTCCTCAAAGGTGGCGCCCTCCAGGTTGGTGCCGTCCCAGATGACACCGGTGAGCACCGCGTTCCTGAAGTTGACGCCGCTGAGGTTGGCGTTCCTGAAGTTGACGCGGTCGATGACCGCGTTGGTCATGTCGGCTCCTGACAATGAGGGGACAGCGCGCGTTACAAGGGGGGGATGAAAGGGAAGTGCCCATGCACGAGGTGAAGAGAGGGAGGAAGGGAGAGTGACAGAGTGTGTGAGAAATAACGTTTGTGCATATGTTTGACTGTGTGTGTACGTACTTTTTGTACGCGAGAGAATATGTGTGTACGTATGTGATACAGTGTGATTGTGTGTGTGTGCGGGGGGGGCAACATCTCGGCCCTTGTTGCCCAAAACACCTGTGCGTTGCTACTATTATCGCTGTCACTTCTCATGTGTGCATTCCGATAAACACATCAAAACTATGTTTTAGGTTTTTTAAGGGGAGTCCATTCAGACTCAACAGCATTCACATGTCCTCACTCGTTTCCATTGCAATCTGCGTCTACAATTTAAAACAACCGGGAAAAATAAAGACACAGGTGGGGGAGGAAAGGAGGGGATGGAGGGAGGGAGGAAGGTAAGGAGTGGATGGGAGAGGGGCAAGCACCAGTGAAGTCCGAGTTCTCCGCATACGCCTGTTCATCGCGCACAAAGGGTGGCACAGCGATGTTATGTGGCAACATAAAGAGTAACTTCACAACGTCCAACCCACAAGACTCCAGACCTCTTTTATTTCTTCGCACCGACAGCCACAGCGCTCCCAAAACAAACCACAGTGGGACGAGCAGGGTAGCGGAGTGTCAATGGGGGAGGGGATGGGGAGGGGGGGATAGGTACCTTGGACATGACCGCCTCCGTCATGTTGGTGCCTTTGAAGGAAGCGTCGGACATGAGCGCACCGGAGAGCGTCTTTTGCGACACATCCGCGCCGTCGAAGCTGCACAGTCTGAGGTCCAGCACGCGGTCCGACACCGCGTTGGCCTGCCCGATGGTGTTCCCCACGAAGGCGCGCTCGCAGCGTTTGGGATCTGCACGACCCGCAGCACATCACCCCCCATGTTACCATCCTGGCATGAAAACCCTACAAACATTACAAACCCTGTCTACACACACACACACACACACACACACACACACACACACACACACACACACACACACGTCCATTTCCACACAGACACGCACAGCCTCCTGATAAGCACTCACTCTCTTTCACACAGGTCTGACGCTGCGCCCACTAATTCACATGCAGCAGCATATGATGCTGAGTGGTGTGTCTTCTCCCAACGAAGAATGACTTACAAATGTGATTCACTATGTCATCCGATGCAAACGTGATGAATTTTCATCACTGATGAGCAGCGTCATCAATGTTTTAGGTACACTGCTCAGCATTATCCACACTTAACACGGGCGCACACGCAGGTGCTGCATCGTCAGAGCAAACGCTGCAAACCCTAAAATGTGCAATCCATCCGACCCAAACCCTAATCACTTCACCTCTCCGTCTCCGCTACTTCTCACCCTCCTCTGCCACCTTCCTTCCCCACCTATCCAGGCGGAGTACCTGCCCATGTGAGGGCACTGCTATACTGCAAGGGGATGGAAGGGGAGGGAGGTGGGAGCTCACCGCCGTCGATAGGGGGAAGGCGCATATCTGCCGCCGCGGGTCCCACGGACACCGAAAGCGCAAACGCCGCCGCGCCGAGGACACTACCCGCCCGTGTTGCCACCTCTTTCACCGCGTCTGCAATAATGATACGGCGTGCGTCAGCCCGACGGGTCAGCGATAGCACTGCCGTCAGGTGAGTCTCATGACAGACCCGAAATACACACGAGAAACACCGAAATATATATACTGGACATCACTTTCTCGAGCTGTGTCGCGCGAAGTTGAGCTCAGGGCGGAGATGGCTAGAGAGGATCGTCATATGCTCGCACAGGCAGTGCGAGACGATCAGTGGTTATTGTAAGGCCCCGATTAGGCGCGGGATAGTTGGTTGCGTTTTCGACGACGGTGCGGCGGTCGAAGTGGGAGTGTCTGAGCGATGAGAGTTTCTCGTCGCCGTAGAATGTACATGTACTGTGATGCTCGCAGCGGGAACGAGTCGAAGTACCAATGATCAGCGGCAACGAACAACTGAAGCAGTGAGCAGAGGAGTCGCTAGAAGGCCATCATCAGACAGGGGCAAACAAGTCAGGACTAAGCAAGAGAGCTGAACCCAGATCACGTCGCCTGTGTTGAAGAGAGACCGAGTGGTGTGACGGGGCGAGGCAGCGAGACTCGCACCTGCACAGGCGATGCAACGTACGGGTGATGCTACGGGTCGTCGAACAGGGGAGGCCGTGGGCCGACGGAGGCAGGCTCCCCCGTGAAGGTTCGTGAGACTCAGAGCGGACGCCATTCCGACTTGAACGACTTGATAAGCGAGAGATATCAGGGGGTCGCTGGAAGCCTCGGAGCAATGCCTCGGTGAGTGGGTGAGTGGCTGTCGGAAAATGATGCCTCCCCTTCACTTGGCTCTTCCAGGTGGTGGTGACGAGCGCGGATGGCGAGGTGACCTGTCCTCACTTCTGAGCACGCGGGTACCTACAGATATGTTTTAAGTACATGAGTTAAAAAACAGCATCACGATGACAGTGACGTTTTCTGGTTGTGTGTTGAGCCACGTCACTAATCCTAAGCGATAATGATGCCAGTCTGGCGATTGAATTTGTATGATACATGCTTTATCACGGATATAATATGGTCCCTATCAGTAACAGTATCGTATACTTTGTATAGTGTCCGTGCGCGACAATATCGTATCTCTTTTGTTAGACGAATTACTTGTTGCATTTATTGAGGAAGAGTTTAGGCGGTTCCCCGGGAACCGGGTTCCCCACCGTGGAAATATGTACCTGAGTACCAAATTTTGATTTCTTACAAATTATATACGCTACATGCTCACCAAATATTGGCGGTTGCGTAATGCGGATGTAACAACTACGTAATATACTATTTTTTTTACATGACATAATGTCCAGAAGGAGCTAGTTGGACAGCTTGTCCAACAGTGGAATAGAACACCATCACCGCCCGCCTAGTGTGTGCTAAGGAGATCCGGGCTTGACTTTTGACCATTGAGTTTTTAAGCCGATGCCACTCGCCTCCATACCCACCGCACGTCAGGCGCCTGCATTTATGAACAATCCCATGGTATTCTTAGCTGGCCAACCACGTGGCGATGTCTCAAAGCAAGGAGACAGTACACCCAAAAGGTGCTTAGAAAGGGATCAAGGCACCAGCCGAGCCAAAAGCGGGTGCACAAGGTGGCGGTTGTGAGGAGGGCACCATGCGAGTCTCCCCATTTTTGTTTCGCACCTCGGGAGGCCGTCCACGAGGTTCACAGCGATGTTTACGCCCTTAGCCGTTGACAGATGAGCCGGACATGATGAAACACGATAGCTGGTTTCCAACGGCAGTAAGGATGTACCTTGGGATTAAAGGGCAGCGCGTGGCTAGCATGGCCACTCTCCACACTTGTGCTGATGAGTTTCTTCGTAGTTCGCAATAGGTTGCAATACTCCCGCTTCTTGAAATAGCCGAGAGGCGATAATCATCGCTCTCACACGCATGGCGTGGCACATAAAGGTAAACATCACAGGTGTGGTTAACGGCAACGCTCTTCGCCCTTGCCATCAAATGCAAAAAGCCGTCGTGGCGCCTCCATGATTGTAGCTGCTCGGAACCACAACTCGTTTATCATTCCGAAGTGGAAGCCAGCCACATGGGCATTCTTTAGAACCCATGAATGACACGCCGTATCGGATCGAGCTGCCGCAGGTACAATACAAGCTCTAACGGCCATGCCTCCCACGCACCTTGTCAGATAATAGCACGAAGTGGGGATTCATACGCCTGTTGATGATAGTGTGCCAAGTGACCACAACAACAATGGTGGTAGCTCGCAGGTTGAACCCAATGGTAGGTGGCACTACCCACCATCAGAATCCCTGTCGGGATCATAGTCCAAATCTTTAGTGCCCCTCGATGCACCTAATTCACGGCATGCACACTAATCCATCAATGGTCTGCGATGTTTTAACGTGCACGCACAAATCCAATAGAAAGCATAAAGTTTCCACAGAAAAGGCGATTGTGTAGCTACCTTAAAGATGAAATAGTATAACAGATGCACACACACACACACACACACCAACAATATATAAAACAAATACACAATCGCACACACATGCCAACATACACAGATTCACCAGCCTGCATAAATGTGCATAGATACTAAAACAGATACAAAAAAAACACAAGCGTGAGGTAACATACTAAATTACTCTAGCTGACAAACACGCACACATGCACTACAACAGACATGCACAATCACACACGTGCATAAACACTAAAACACACACACACACACACATGCCGAAAATCACACCAATCCAAATGCAGACACACTACATAAGACGCACATAGGCGCACACACACACACACACACACACACACACGCACATACTGGCATTCACACTGAATTTAATGCATATGATTACACGCGCAATACTATACGGACACGTAATACAACAGATAAACAAAATCACACACGCAAGCACAGACTGACACGCACCAACACAGATGTACACAAACACCTACACTACAGCAAATACACGCAGACACACACGCTCACAAACACACGTTGACACACTGCAATAGATATGCATGAACACATTGACCGGCACTACAATAGACATGCACAATCACACACGCTGACAACCATTATAACACACACACACACACATGCTGACCACCACTAAAACAGGTGCATAAGACACACACGGGTACACACACACATGCTGGCATACACACTGAATTTGATACACATAATTACATGCGCAATAACATACGGACACGCAATACAACAGATAAATAAAATCACACACGCAAGCACAGACGGACACACCAAAACAGGTATTAGGTACCGAAACATGAATTACGTACACATAATTACACGCGTATACTCATTCAGACACGTGCTACAGCAAATACACACAATCACACGTACCAAAACAGATTAACAAAAAGAGCTGCACCAACACAACCAAAACACACACAATCACACACTAAAACAAGCACACATACTCTCACTCACTCACTCACTCACACACACACACACACACACACACACACACACACACACACCTGGAAAACGTAAAGACTCTACCTAGGATGGACACGCCAGCAGTACGAGTGCGGCTAGCTGCAACATACATTCTGCTGCACACACGAGCACGGTGAAACGCGAACAAAATACTAGTAGACTTAAACACTGCATACACATACCTACGTACATGGTAGCTGAGAGTGACACACACACACACACAAGCATGCGGACATATACATAATCGCACATGCTGACAAACACCAAAACAAATGAACGTACAAACACGCAGACGTGCAAACACACTACAACAGACATGCACAATCACACAGGCTGAGAACCACTAAGATATACATTAGCATGCACACGCGTGCACACACACACACACTACAACACACACACACACACACACACACACACACACACACACACACACACACACACACACACACACACACACACACACACACACACACACTTGCCGAAAATCACACCAAACCAAATGTAAACCCACTACAACAGATACACACACGCACACATGCTGGTATACACACTAAATTTGATACATATAATTACACGCGCAATGGCATATGGCCACGGATACAACAGGTACACAAATCACACGCGCAAACACAGACGGACACACACCTAAACAGATCTACACAAACACATGCACTAGCACTAAAACAAATACATGCAATCACACTCGCTTAAAAACACATGTTGACACACTGCAATAGATACGTACAATAATAAACACATGCACCGACACTACATCAGATACATACAATCACACACGCACACATGCTGACATACTGCAACAGAAATACACGCATACGGACACGTACTACAAAATCGACAAACAATCACTCACGCAATCACATGCTGACATACTGCAACAGATCCACAAACTCACACACGCATACGGACACTACGCAAAACATGTACATACAATCCCACAGGAAAGCACATTCCGACACACTGCAACAGATACAGAAAAATACCTGCACTGACACTACAATAGATACACTATCACACGGACGCGTGCTACAACAGATACATGCTGTCATGCTGACATACACACACTGAGTTAGATACACATAATTGCACACGCATTCACATTCGGACACGTGCTTAGCAAATATACACAACCATACGCACCAAAACAGATGAACACAAACAGCTGCACCAACACTACAACACATACACGCAATTATACACGCATTCGGACACGTACTAACACAGGTACATACAATCACACGAGCAAGCACATGTTGGCACACTACAATACATACAAACATACACATGAACCAACACTACAACACATACACAATCAGGTACTACAACAGATACAAACAAATACCCTCACCAAGAGTCCAACACATACACAATGACAGAGGCATACGGACACGTCCTGAAATAGACGCACACAATCAGGAGCTACAACAGATACACACACACACACACACACACACACACACACACACACACACACACACACACACACACACACACACACACACACACCTGGAAAACGAAAAGACTATGCATTGGATGGATATGCCAACGACAGGACTTCGATAAAATGCATGACACATAATGTTGCACACACCAACACTAGGATAAGGTCCATATGCACACACAAATATGCTCACAAACTTGCGTTACACAGGATACACATCTCTAAGTACATGGCAGCTGAGGGTGATCATACCTGACATTTTTGTAACCTCCCTCGGTCTCACATCAAGCCGCTCCACGACAGGTTGGTCGAGGGCGGGCTCAGAGCGAGGGAGTCCGTCAACGGGTGGTTGGGGCGGACCAGATCCGGGTTTCCCTACCAAAAAGAAAGAAATAGTCAATTAATAAACAGTCAAAAGCGTCATAAAATCTACGACACGCCACACGCTGCGCGCTCCGCACCTGAGGCGTAGTTCGGCTACGTCAGTAACCGTTGGAGATCGAGGAGGTAGCGGGTGCCCCCGAACAACAACGCTGCACCATCGCGGTTTGACCGGTATGACTACCTACAACGAAACAACAAAGTATGTTGCGGTAAAGCTCAGCCGCCATCTGAAGACCTTGCGCGCACCAACAAATTAGACGGAAGCCTGATATAACACAATGTGATTCAGCAAAGAGGGGAAATACCGGCCCGAGGGGGGGAGGGGGTCGAGGGTAGCAAGAGCAGGTGATAGCGAGGACACGAGGAGTGGCGGTTGCGCGGCGAGATCTGTGGACCGGGCGGGTGCGGTCATCGTCCAGAAAACACCGGTTCCGAAAACCGGTGTGAGTATCCCGTATATGTACAGTAAGCAGCAAAAACGCTCTCATCAAATTCACTGTCCAATCCCACCTGGACATGGCGTGTCCATTGTCCAGAGGCAAGGGTTGCCCTCCAGGAACGTACGCGTACGGTGGCTGTCTTACGCATACAAGTGGACGGGGGGAACCCGGTTCCCGGGGAACCGATCAGTTTTTTCCTTTATTGATGTCGTGAAACGTCTTCCAAGTGAATTCATGCAGCGTCTTTCTGCGGCTCTTCATGGCACTCTGGGTTCCTATCTCCGCGATGCTTTTCAGGAGGGCAGTGCTTACGCTGTGGCATGCATTCCTGTTCCTCGGGCTTAGGTTTTTCCCTCTTTTTGCTTGGTGGCCTCCACTGCTTCTTCTTGTAAGAATTGATTTATTTATTGATGTCGCTGAAAACAACCAACCAACCTGCGCGCACATAAAGAAATACAACGCGGTTTGCAGCTTGCTCGGCGCTTCAAGTCCCCCAACCCCCGCGGCCGCTCTTTGCCACGCAAAGAGAATAAGTTGGAGCTCGGAGAAAAAACCGAGGAAGGCTCGATGTCGTTCAAACAAACGGGCGTGACGAGTACTATCATGTAACAATACATTGCATGACACTGCACATGTACTCGTTACTAATTTGATATGTATACTGTTCGATCGGAGGGACGTACTAGCGGTTACGTCACCACTACTACAGCATTTTTGTAATGAAAATGAAAATTATTTACAACTCTTACCAATCACATTTTAGTTATTGTCTAAGGGCCTTCTCGCATAAGCCATCTAGGACTTGGAATGAAATGAAATGACATAAAATGACATTGTTTACAACAATCACCGAGTTAACGGCTTATGTCTTCGGGCGCCCATGTGATCATGCTTTCTAGAGGACCTTTTAGATCGTAGGATATACGCCATGAATCCACTAATCCCAACCTCTCCAATGGCAGTAACAATACCGTCAAATTCATGCTAGTAAACACTAATTTTGCACTAGCTAGGTATGTAAAATAATTTATCGCTAGTCTCCAAGATGCGCGGTTTAAATCAAAAATCTAACTATGGACTATGATGGCGCAAGTGCGTGGGTGGAAATGAGACGGTAATGTGGCCGGAGCAATTGTGGTTATTCTATGTTGTCTAATATTAGGTACCGAAGGGGGGGGGGGGTGAAGGGGGTGGGAATCCGACCTCATGGCCGGTGGGCCCTGCGATTAGCGTGTTAGGGACGGGGGCGGCCTTGTTGGCCGAGCCAGTCTTGGAGGTCGGGTTTGGGGGGGGGAAGGGTCCCGGGGCCGCGGAGATGGAGGAGTACTCTCTCTCGAGTTCATCCATCCATTCTTCGAGTTCGCCATGAGTTGGGTCGGTGTGGGTGGCGGTAGGGGGTTTGGAGATGGGTGCGACTGCTTGGGCATATGTGGGGGAAGATATGTGTGCCGGGGTTGGTCTGTGGGGTTGGGTAGGGTTGAGGGAGGTGCCGGGGGGTTCTTTGGCGGTGCGCGGGGAGTGGCGAGGGGGCGGGGGGGGAGGGAGTTTCTTCTTGTGGTGTTGGTGAGTGGGTTTGGTGACGCCAATCGGGGGGGCAAGTTTGAGGGCGGGGTCGGTAGGGGGCGGGGGTTGTGTGAGGTGTTCATGGCGTCGTCCATGAGGAGGGTGGGGGTGGGAGGTGGTTGGTTGGGAAGGAGGGAGGACGTGGCGGTCGGAGGTGGGTTGGAAGGGGGTTGGGGAGGTTCTTTTGCGGGGCGGTTCGGATGTGGTGTGTGTGAGTGGGGTAGAGGAGGAGTCCGTGGGTCCATCGGAGTCTTCGGTGATGGTGGGGAGGGGAGGGGAGTTGGTGGTGGTGATGTGTGGTTCGGGAGAGGAAGAGAAGGGGTTGGTGGTGGTAGGAATGCGGCTGATGATCCCGGGGATGTGGAGCGCAGTTTTCTGGAGGGTTTAAGGGTTTGAGGAAGGCAGGGCTAGGGTTTGAGTATGAGGAGGAGAGTTGGATGTAGGGAAGGGAGTCGAGGTCAAAGGAGGTCTCATCATCGGTGTCCATCACTGAGTTGTGAGAGGTGTCGAGCTTCTACTTGTTGATGGTGTTGACGTCCAAGGGGTGGCGGGTTCATAGGAGCATGAGGGTGGGCGGAGGGGGGGGGGGGGGGGGTTGTGTTTGGAAATGTTAGGGGTTGTGGTGATGGTGAGGTGGTGAAGAGGGGGTCCGAGAGTCGGGCCCTGCAAAAGTTTGAGTAGTGGTGTGGGTTGAGCTTGAGTGTGCAAGTGGCGTGTATGTGTGAGCCGTAGTGAAGGAAGGTTTGCTTGAGTGGGATGACGGCTATGCCGTTTGTGGAGATGAGAATGCAATACATCTCGGTAGTGAGGGAGATTTGGATGTTGGTGTTGACGTTGGTGGAGGGGGAGGGGTGGGAGCGGTAGTACGAGCCGTCGGGGAAATCTTTTAGGGACGTGTGATGGGTGATGTCGAAGGTGAGGAGGGGTGAGTTGTGTAAGTGTGAGTGGAGGCGAACATACTCGTGTGCTATCTGATGGAGGAGTGTGGACACCCAATGTGATGAGGGGGTGGCGCCGTCAGCGTCAATTCATGTGTGGGATAGTGATTGTTGTGACTGGATGAGGACTATGGTGAGGCGGGTGGTTGCCCAGGAGGTGCATGGGACATGGCATGTGACAAGGGGGGTGCGATGGTGATGTTGTGAATCTGGTGGGTGCGAGGTATTGCTTTATGCAAGGTATTTGGGGGAATATGTATGTTTACATGGCCGGACTGTAAAGGAATGGGGTTAATGGGAAGGTGGGGAATATTTCCCCGAAAAGAGGAGGGGGTAAATATTATAACGTTGCTGCGAACGACACCTTCTGATGTACCAATACGTTGCGGTAGCTGCCGCGAGCGCAACTGCTTGCACAAAGCTCCCGGCGGAGTGATCCGCACCCGTCACCACATGTGGCGCGGGCGGAACGGCATTCACGAGTGCCGCCAAGCCGAAATGCAGGGCCACGGCCCCTACAAGCATATTGCGCCTCGGATTCAACATCGAGAAACGAGCGTGGTTGCGGGTAGGTATTGGTGAGAGTGTGTGTGCGGGCGCTATGGCTTCGCATAAAGAAAACGTTATATTAGCCAGATACAAATCCCGTATGTACTGCGGTCCGCGCCTTGTACTGCCCTTATTGGAATACGAGAAAGCGCGCGGAACACGGCTCGTGATATTTTCGTCCCGTGAGCCGTGTACCGGCCGAGCCGTGTTCCTGTGATGAGCCGTGTACCTTATCCTAATATTGGAATATCGGCTTTAGTAGCGCATTACGGTACGGCTCTCGTGCAATGGTACGTTGTGCACTCACACGAGGGTCGCCTAGCCAGGAGCATTATCGAAGATGAGTTTGAGGTTTGTTTTCAACTTCAACTCTTAGTCGTGCTTGCAAATCGCCGCCTCAAGAGGGTGACGGTGCGGATTTGCCTACCAGTCCCATATCCCGGCGGCGGGGGGGGGGGGGGGGGGGGGGGGGGCAAAAAAGAAAAAAACGGCCCGAGCGAAGTTGTCTGGCGATATCCTTACTTACATGCGATTTATTAGTAGAGCTACACATGATGCTGACGGAACCTCTATTATATTACACCATTATCAATACATGTACGTTCACATTTGTGAACGTTATCACATAATACATATAGTTTACCTAGTACATGAAACAAGATATAAGCATCACTGTGTCGTGCTGCTGTTTAGTTCTCATGTAACCATCATATAGCCCTCATGCACACACACCCGTCGACTTACCTAGAGTCTCGCGGGCACCTCCGATAAGAGGTTTTGGGCCCTCACACAACTTCATACACGCGACAAGCGCGGTATTAGCATGAGATAACGCATGTGTGAATAGTCAAAACGGACGTTTCATGCACGCTTGAACGGAAGCAGTCGCCGGCGGCGGCGCCCACAACACGGAGCAGCATTAATGTGTCCGACACCGAGGCCTCAGGGTCCACTCCCGGTAAAGATCATGTCGCTCCCACTACCGTAGATAATACCCTCGATAGTACTCGCTCTGAAACTGCCGAGCTCATACACACGGCGATAGAACGGTCGCAAGCGACCACACAAGGGTTCATAATGGTGCAGTTTGAGTGCTTTAAGCAAACTTAGAGCAGCAGCGCGGGCAGCCACCACAGCCACCTACGGCTGACCGTGGCGCTTATAGCCGTAGCGACAGACACATTACTCTTTTGTATGAGCCAGACCCTTACTTGTTTGACGAAGAGCAGCCTCGACACGGGCAGTTCGACGACATCAGCCTTAGTAGGTCTATGCGTACGCCGGCACCGACTTTCACATCAGAAATCACCTTTTCAGAGTTCAAGCGGGACTATATTAATCATATGCGCGCTATCAACCTTGCCTTCCCGGAATTCCTAAAAGGAGCATCACCTCTTGATGTTGATGTCAACATAGCCTGTCTAAACTTTCAGAAAAGGATGTTTTGATACCTTTGCGTGGTCATGAAACACCCTATTGTTGTGACAGCGCTGCAAAACTTTCAGCGGGATTAATCTTTCTCAGCTCGAGTGACGCCATGCTCAAATGCCTTGCGCACACTCATTAACCATTTCGACCAGCGTGGTGTTGGCAAAGCCGTTGGGTTACTAGCAAAACTTCTGGACGCGCAAGGTGAAACAAAAATTATGGACGCTTTCTGCAGCGTAGGCTGAATATTTGTCAAGATGGCAATGACGACGACTTCTTGGTTAGTGAGAAATTCCTTGTAGCTGCTACTCTCGTGAACTTAAACAACAAGTTATCTAGAGCGCGCGCTATTATTATTGCAGTTATGAATGCCACGCATAATGGTCTGGCTGGTACGTCTATCCCATTCACACAACTTTCCACCATGCTCATCTAGCATCACTCACACGACCTTCCCTGGCCAACACAATCATGATCAACGGCACGGCATGCACGATCCCATGGCATTTAACTTTGCTGTCGAAGTTAGTCTTGACAAGGCCTTAGTTGCACGCGCTGACAACTCGCAGCGCAGCATGCGCACACCTCCACCTTGCCGCTACTGCATCGAAGTACGCCTCCATGTTCCCAACATACTTCACTGGCATCAAGACTGTCCTTTGCCTCTGCAGCCCTCTCATCATGAGTAACTTGACCAGAAACCTTAGCACCAACACCACCAGCACATGCAGTACGCACCCCACCCTTAATTACTTCGCGGGCGGGGTCGTGGTCCTCGTGGTCGGGGTGGTCGATGGGGATCATATGGCCGTGGGGGTTGCGGAACCCCATCGCGTGATGCCCCTCTCGGACATCCTTCTTTGTCCCACACTATTATTGTACCTAAAAGTGGGGACGTTGCCTCTGCACAGTCCGCTCTCTTGCTATTTTTGGACCTCGATGACGCACCCTCCTTTAACATGGCCGATGGATTCCGTGCCGATATTGGACCCCCCCTTCACTTGGTAAAAAGTACGTCACCTACATGCCCGGGTCACACCTCCGGCCCCTCATCCGTGGCATTCACTTGACATTCTCACCCTCTCCTACTCTCGTCGCCCGGGGGTTCTCAATTGATTGGGGATCACATCCCCTGCGCTCTGCAATCAAAGGCCTTTACGTCAATGACATTGAAACACCCTAATCTCCTCAACATGCCCTTCGCACAGCCTCAACCCCGCTTTATGCCTTGGATGACTAGCCCCTGACGCGTCGTAACATCGTAGCCGTTCATGGTCATCCCCTCCTCCTTGGTACACAACACAAGCTTGGCTAGTGGCTTTCCAACATCATATACTCTCTCTTTGAGCCCCACTATGGAGCCCTCGTTGCCCTCCTTCCGGGCATGCACCACGCCCCTGACAGCTGTGAGGACTCGCAGCCGCAACTCTCCGGTATCGGCCGTGGTCTTCAAGCAATCCTCATTGACACTCATCACCGTGATTACTACCACCCCACCTCCATGTTTTTGTCCCCATCTTCCGAGCAATTCGATCTCCGGGAAATGCTATACTTGGACTTTCATGCGCATGACACATATGCCTCACATTCAGATTGTGATGGCCCGTCCACCGACTACACGTCCGGTCACTCGTCTCCCGACATGGAGTCGCCCGATAAATCCCCTGCGGCTTTTAGCGCTCATGTCGCCACCGCGTCGACCGAGCTTCGCTCCATCGACGCCGGTGCCAACATCAGTTTGGAGGCCCACCGTTCCGCCTTTCTTCCTAGCAACTACACCCGGCTCCATACCCCCATCCACGTCAGAGGCATTGATGTTGACACCCTTGGCTACGGGATCGTCGAGCTCCACTTTGTCTATGAAGACGGTCACACCCGTCAACTTCTCATTCGGGATGCACACGCGCCCGGCATGTTCAAACGCGGAGCCCCAAGCATCATCTCTCAAGAACATCTCCGGAACCGGCACAACATTAGTTTCCATTACCATGTCATCGGACAACCCTCTCCCAGCGACTCACATGGCAACCTCGTCCTCGTCATGCACAACAATCTCCCTCAACTTCAGGCTCTCCCGGTGAGTACGCTTCCCTTTTTGCTTACAAAGGTGTTGGTCCCACGTCTACTGACACTACTTTGTGGCACCAACGCCTTGGTCACCGTGGCAGAGACACCATGACTCTAGCCCTCTGGAGCGTGGACATCTCCGGAGCGAAGTACGACAGTCATGTTCCCCTCTCGTCATGTGAACCGTGCATTTTAGCCAAATTGCACCATGCCCCCGGCAATACCCAGCCCGGCACTAAGGCAACTACATGTTTTCATCCATTTAGCTTTGACATCTTCGGCCCACTCAAAGAGACATGGCCGGGGGGTGCCAAATACATGCTTGGTGTAACTCATCACTTTTTCCAAATAGATTTAGCTCCTTGCACTCCCATCAAAGAAAGCAGTTGTCTCCACTCTTTCTTCCGTCCTCACAGACGTACGAAACTTGCACTCTCACTTGCTGCCTACTTGTGCTCTCCGGCATCAAGTTCGATTGTGATCTGAAATACCTTGATGTGGCTTGCCGCACCATGGTCGCTTCGTTGGGTTACGCTGCCCAATTTACGGCCCCGTACACCCACAGCCAACTCGCCAAAATGGAACGCCAGTGGGCTACCCTCGTGGACTCCGCCACCGCCATGCTTCAGCATGCCAACCGCCCCACCAAATACTGGGGCCTTGCCATGCGCACGGCTGTTTCCCTCCGCAACCGCCTCCCGTCGCCCGCTGCCTCGGGCGGTTTTGGCGGTGTTCTCTACACCCTTCTCCATGGTATCCCCACCGACCTCGCTCATCTCTAGGTCTTTGGTTGCACGGTCTACTTCCGCGTGGAGGACCGATACATGGACAAACTGTCTCCTAAAGTCCTCCGGTGCATGTTCATTGGCTACTGCGATGATGGTCCGGGCTACTGGATCCTCAACATTGCCATTGGCAAACTCGTTCGGACCATCCATGCCGCTTTCCTTGAGTCCCAATCTGCGCATGCACCTCAAGCGCCATCCGTCACCCCCATCACTTCTCAAGCCTCTCCGTCCAATGGTCTCGGGCATGGAGAGGGGCACCAGTGCCAATCTCTCATATGTGGACCGCACACACTTCGCAGTCCCTAGCAGCACCCCTTTCGCAGTCTTGCAAGACATTGCACATGACGACAACACCTCCCATGATCAACGAGCGGACACTGGCCAAGCTGACTGTGAGTCTTCATCATGCTTCGCGGCGGTTGCTTATGTCCAACGGACCAATGGGGTTGCGAGAGTCTTCACGCAGAACAAACCTCCGCGGCCGCCTCGCACAAAGGCGCAACTTGCCATGCCAAAGGGGATACATGACCAAAGCGAGGAACCCACAACATACCCACCTGCGGCGTACATTCCCGTGCAAATTGACATCAAGCATGCCATGAGCGGTAAATGTGTTGCAGCATGGCGAAAGGCCATCCGCTCATAGCTTGTGTCACTCCACTTTAAGGGCACCTTCCGCATGGAGAATCTATCGCTCGGGCGCAACGCCATAGGCAACAAGTGGGTCTTTAAGGTCAAAGCCAAACCATATGGCTCAGTCGACCGCTTCAAGGCGCGACCGGTTGCTCAAGGGTTCAGTTAACGTGCAGAGTTCGATTACTCTGAGACGTTCTATACGGTCGTCAAGCTCAACGCATTGCGGACGGTGCTGGTCATCGCTGCCAAACGGAACACGCATATGCACTCGGCGGACATCGAAACTGCGTTCCTTAACGCAGACCTCCCATAGGAGATTTACATGCGCCAACCCAGAGGGGCGGAGAATGGAACACCACCGTCATGCACCTCTTGAAAAGCATCTACGGACTGAAACATGCCTCGCGCGAATGGTACAAGATGTTCCATCAAACCCTCTCCTCCCTCGGACTCAAGCGAGCGACGTATGACACCAGCCTCTACACGATTAACCACCCAATGCATGGGATCTGCATTGTGTTGGTATGTGTGGACGACATTCTCATCGTCTCGGACTCGCTGAAATGGATTGAATCGGCCAAGTGGGCCATTGGGGACCAATTCCGCATGGCGAAATTCGGTGAGGCCAAGTTCATCCTTAGGATGGACATTATCAGGAACATAGTGGCCGGGGCCATCCGTTTCTCCCAGGAATAGTACACGAAGGAAATCCTCGAGAAGTACGGCATGTTGGACACTACGCCCTCAAAGGTGCCTATGGCACGTACGCAATGTCGGGACGGAGAAGTTGCATCCGATCAGGACAAGATGGCCTTGACGTCATCGGAACACGAGACCTTCCGTGCTATCCTCGGATTCTTAAACTGTATGTGCATGTGTACGAGGCATGATATTGCATTTGCGATCGGCGTCGTAAGCCGGCGCCAGACAACTCCAACGCAGTTGCATATGAAGCAGCTCAAGCGTTTGCTACGTTACCTCAACGGGACGAGACCCATGGGCATCACCTATGGCCGGCCATCACATGACAATGCGGAGGATATCATAGTGTTCTCAAACTCAGACTAGGCAGTTGACACGACCACCATGCAATCGCAATCTGGAGAGGTGGTGATGCTTAATGGAGGAGCATTCAGCTGGACCTCCAAGCAACAAGAGGTGGTGGCCTTGTCCACCACGGAGGCAGAGTATGTGGTTGTCAGCCGCGCAGGACAAAGCGCGGTGCATTTTCGACAATTGATGGAAGATGTCCACCAACGCCCGCGCGGTGCTACAACTGTCTATGAGGACAACGAGGGAGCAGTCAAGCTTGCTAATAGCCCCATGGCCTCGAAATGACAAAACACATCGACATCAAGCACCGCTATATTCGGGAACTAGTGGATGCGAAGACGGTCGCAGTTATATATGTGGGCACATCAAACATGCTAGGAGATGCCCTAACTCATGCGCTGCCGGAGCCGAAGCACACGATGATCTTCAAGCGCTGCATGGGACCGGCGCCAAGTGGAGACTAGTTTGCTTGCATGACTACCAATGATCTAAAGGGGCTATCATAGTACATCATTATCAGTACATGTACGTTCACATTTGTGAACGTTATCAATGAATACGTTAAGTTGATCTAGTACATAAAACACGATACAAGCAGTAGTGTATCATGTTGTTGTTTAGTTCTCATGTAGCCATGACACAACCCGCATGCACACACAAATGTCAACTCACCTAGAGTCTGACGGGCACCTCCGATAAGAACCTCGCTTCATCATATGTATATCGCTGGATGCTCCACGTCTGTGCTGCCCCTAACTAATGCGATAAAATGTTGGCCTAGTGCCTCGGGGATATGTGTATGACCTGATATATCATACACCGGCCTGTATGATTACGCGTTTTCATAATCAGTACTTTTTCTGTTAAATACCGCTACGTACATTCAGTGAATATCTAAAGTAGCGGCAGACACGCCTAAGCTCAGTATTGTCTGCACCACCGACTTCGGCTACAGATCGAGCGACTATCCCTATCATAAGGTATGGTGTACCACGCCCGCTGAATATTGGGGAAGGGAAGGGTTCAAGATACTAGAGGTGCGGCCGTGCGGCGTATTATTTTCGTACGGACCCGACTTATGTCACCAAAAGCCAGGAGGTCGAGTAGCATTTGGTGTTCGTAGCCAATCGCTGTCGTGCCGTGAGCGGGGCACTAATTGCAAAGTCCCACACTCAACGCACAGAAAGAAAGTACTCTGCAAGGTACCCCCGTCGAGGTTGCACTAGAGGTAGCAGATTCGTTTGTTGTGACCGTTTTCGGAGCGTTCATTGTTGTTAGGGTGTGGACGCGTTCTTCTTGGGATCTTTCGGTTCGGCCGAATAACGGTCCGGGTAGTAATCACCTGTACCGACGTTGGGTTGACACAACGTGATCATGTAACACGTTGGAAACCAGCGACTTGTAAGCAATCTGAAAAGGCTCCTAAATAGTTCGGGTCGAATAGGGCTGGGTTGTTTGAATGTGAAACTTAATAAGCTCCAACAGTAGGTGACGCATATGTTGTAGTCGTCGAGCACGAACATTTAAGCTTCCTTCATCGCATCAGTAGTCACTAACGCTACCTATCCACGGATTTTTTTCGAAACAAACACACAACACTGTTGAGATATAGCATAGGTATCGATATAGCATGGCACCTCAAAGTTAGAGATAGGGGTTGACGTAGTGCACGCCAAGGCCGCCGGGCCTCCCGAGCTTATAGTGGACGTAACACAACACAACTCTTATACGCCGTTTGCACTTGCGTGTTGTCGCTATTTTTACTGTTGTCACTTATCATGTTGTCACTTGTCCGCCTCTTGACACTAGTTTTAAAGTGATCCATTGCAGTGCTAAGGTAAACCATGGTCTCTGCTTCTGGTGTAGATTTCTGATGGAAGGAAGGCCTTGAGAAAGAGGTTGTGCGAATTTCACGATTTCTGTAAAGTAGTTCTTTATTTTGCGAGGGGCCGCATCGAGGGATGTGCAGCAAGAAGGTAAGTTCCTATTCCACATTCAATAGAAACTAAATGATATTGACTTTTCTCAACTTCTTTTCCTTAAACACGCCCGAACCAAGCATTCCGCAACATAGTCATGCGTGCATCTCTGACGTCATTCGCCATTCGGTGCACACGCCATGTTGAGCTACATGTTTCTATCCATGCATGGCTTATCCATTTGCACTTCTATGAATACCAATAAGCTTAATTCAATCTATCCCGGAGGGCTAGTACTAGGTGATGAAGAATTGTTAAGCACGCAAGTCGGCGTAGTGTATGTTCTCGTGGGAAAGCATGATACACAGATTCAAGATGTCTACTCGTCCGTTTGTCACATGTAGGCTCTCCCCCCCCCCCTCCCCTCACCATTATATATAGAGTAGCACGCATTCCAATTAGGCATTATCGCTACAAAAATCATTCTCAACACTTCCCACATCGCTAATATGTTTGGCTTGCATACTGCAACGGTGACTTTAAGCACACGTGGGAGCATCGCTACGTCAAGGAGATAGCCGTCTCGGGGATCCGATACGGTGTTTTTTTGAGCGTGGTCGCCCTCGTCTTCAGAAGACTCGCCATAACGAGGCTCCATAACGAGGTCGTCGCTTGTGTGGTCGGGTATGATTTCTGCGTTTGTAGGCCGTGACATTAAGTTCGAACTATAGCTAGCGAAAGAGCCCCACCATGTAAGGTAGTTCGGTAGTGTGAGTTCGATAGTCCGCGGACCGGTATAACTCACTACCGACCCTCTGTAATAAATGGTACGAGTAACGCATCGTCCGTAAGTGCACATGGAATTTGCATAGCTAGTCGGGGGGGTTGAAAGGGCATTCGCACTGCAACGCATTTTGTGTTGATGACCTGTGTGGGTCTAGAAGTTGCATTGCCAATTTTGTCTAGTGTAGCGTTAAAGTTGCGTGCGGGATCGTGTTCTAGCGGCATGTCGACGCAATCGACCACCCCACACAGTAGCCGACGGACGCGCCGACCGTGCCATAGCTTTGGTTACGTTCTTGTCGTCACGCACAACCAGGGGGTATATGCGGGTAGAGAAAGATGCCTTTCGCGTCACGGTCGTTTTCGTGGTTGTGGTGATGTATGCCGACAAGCGATCAGACCAAATCAGCCGTTCGAACAGCTTCCGCCCCCTCCTAGGTCGTGAGCCGACGGAGTTAAGCTAAGGACACTTTGGGGTACACGCCCCTCAAGTTTGACAAAGTACTACCTTTTCCTCGCGTGGGGGTGACCAGTTTTTTACGAGACTATGGTGTATGATTAGTCATACAAATGTAGTACTTACACTCCTCCACAAAAGTCTAACAAGATTTCGCACCTTCGCAAGTAGAAAATGTAATCATGCGTCGATTCTATTGACAAATGTCATGAAATCCCAGGCAATGCTTTATGCGCGCAAAATGGAATGCACCGACAACTGCGAGGGGCGAGTTCGAACACTGCCGGGCATGTGTACTTGGGGTTATCGCGCCCGCACCCGTGCGGCACGCTCTTTCAAACAGTCGCCGTGCTTGGTAGACGAAAAGAGTAACGGGCGCACAATGCCGCAATATGAACGCTGATGCGATGGTCGCGCAAATATAATACATAGGCGACAGAGGGAGGAGGTGTTGGGCAGGCCGCTGTGGGGGAAACGCAAGAAATCGCGTATGTAGACTTACCACCGATATGCGCACAACCCAAGGGCAAGCCGCTTTCGGCCACAATGTTCAAGCGATTATAACTTACTCGTTTATGGTCAAAACGTTTTATGCCAGGTATCGTTGGACGCGTCTGTTCAATGCGCGTCGAACGCACCTACTTTAAAGTTCAAAATTTTACAAATCGATTTGTTATGAATTATTTTAATTTACGAATTATTCCGGCACAGCTGAGCCGCAGTGCCAAATAACACCCATCCAAGTCGGCTCACCTCCTGAGACGATTTGTGCGGGGTTTGTCGATATATGTCTACCAATTCTTCATTCCTATTGACCTCCGAGCCTAATTCCCGACGCGTGCCACGCGTGGGGCGGGTGTGGTTGGCACAAGCACATACCCAATCATTCCAAACACCACCGTCAACGTGATGCGTCCTTAACGGCCAAGTTGGACCTCGCCCCTCCCCTAAGCCAATCGCCCTCGCATGTTTACAACGTGCAGTGTTTATCCAAACCTGCGTCATGTGCGTTTTTGCTCGCTTGCTTTCCAAAAAATCACCCGTGCCAGCGGCGTGAACTTCCGTGCTCTATTCACACACCCGCAAACCAAACCCCGCGCATTGAACACGGCACCCACGCCTCCAAACCCCCTCAAAAAAGCCCCCAAAAATATGGTTATGTGGAACACAGAGAAGCACGCAGCTTGGTATGAGCGCTTGAGCAATGCCCAAGCGTGGCGCTTAGAATGACGTGTGTAGTTCAAACAATTTCCCGGGAGTTCATGGGCTTAATTCGATAAACTCCACCGACAACACCCGCTTTTAGCTGAGGTCTAACCACCCCGGATGGCGGCTTACTGCTTGCTTCTCGGCTCTCCTACAATTGGGTGGTACTCGGGTATCGTCGTGCTTGACGTGGTGAGAGGGGAGCGTGTTCTTGACTAGCTTATGCTTAGCATAATGCATGTCCGGACTTTTGTGGAGGAGTGTATTATTATACACATATCCCCGAGGCACTAGCTTCTACACTGACGAGCCCTTTACGGCGGGTACGCAGTACCCGTACCGGACGCCTCGCTACTCGGCAAAGTCGAGCTCAGGCTTTGTACGCGTATGTATGCAGGTACGAGAGGGAAGAAATACGTCCTGAGAAATCTATATATGATATAAAGGAGAAGCGCTGGACGAGAGAACAAGAGTGGGTGAAGTGGGCAAAAAGTAAATTAGTTGACGAGTAGTTGCGTGAACCTCCGCCTGAGAAGAGGTGGATATCAGGGCGGACGGTGGCGGGGCGGGGCGTGTAGAGAATAGACCAGTAGAACGTCGCCAAGTTCGGCCTCCCAACCTTTCGTGGAATAATGGTTTAGTTGGAGCGGCAGAAATAAAATAGCGGCTGATTATTATTAGTAGCATTGCTATTGTCGGTAATCCACCAATAAATATACCGTTCACCGGCTTAGACGAATATACTTCAAAGAGCAGTGTAGAGTTATGTCCCCATCCCACCATTTCGGATAGAAAACTCGTCTGCTCTCTCCAGCTTGTGGTGGGGCTTGAACTTCCGCGAGTCGGTGAAGTGGAGACGCCTCCGTGAAGAGAGGGCTAGGTCATCAAAAATTGTACGGAGGGCGGAGCTCGCATCAAGTATCCGAGGCAACCGCGCTCGAGTGTGCGCGGCGGAGGTGCAGAGAGCACTCCCGTGCACCTCTCGACGTACTGAACGCCGCGGTCACTTCTTCACGTAGCGCTCGGGGCGTGAACGTCAGGGCGGTGGCTGAAGTTGGACTGAGGCGGTGTCGCGCTTGAGGCGCGCCCTCGGTGGTTGAACTCGGCGCGGGCGGCAGAGTTGGACAACTGTCACCTGTGGCCTCTGAGTCGGGGAAAGCAAATAGGTACGCTCTGCCACGCGCCTCCTGTGCCCTGTTTTGCTCCTCAGCGCATTCAGCGGAGCATTGCGGGGCAGCCAGAACGCAGCCAAACGTGGAAAGTTTCTCGCGCCCAACTGTTAAGAACGGACAGACAGACACGCACAAACAAAAAAGCAGGTTCACACACACACACACACACACACACACACACACACACACACACACACACACACACAAAAAAACACGCACGCACACACACACACACACACACACACACACACACAGCCACACATATTTTGTATGTGACTTTCGCGAGGTTGTATTGGTTGTGCAGGTGCCTCGGAATAGAGAGACTAAGGACATAAGCGGCCACTCGTGCTGTCGTGCTTTGTTGCCCTCCTGATCCCCAAGCAAAGGCGCTGTTAGAGACAAGCCAGAAAGGCAGTAGCGCCCTTCATGCACCAGGTACACTACTGCCGCACCTTTTATAATACGCAGATGACACTACTTTCTCTTACGGCTTGGTAGCCATCCCAGCCAGATGATGGGTTTAAGGAAACGGGAGACGCGCTCTTGTGAAAATGGGGGGAGCAGTAGACCTCATGCTTGGAGTAGTATACTAGTGGGACGGCTGACATTCCGTGTGATGGTGATAGGTAGTGATGCCGGATGGCATGTCACCTTCTCCACACCTGAACCACTGTCCATCCGCAAAGGCAGCCGCACAACATCGCCCATCATCCACGGACCCAGGCCATGCGACATCTCTCGCGCAGGGTGCCGTCGGCGGTTGTTCCTCAAGAAATCCGCCGCCGACGATGGAGCGACAGTCGCTCAGCGGCTGCCCACGGCATTACAGCTGCAGCGGCCTTCCTGGCTCAGGCGAGCTGACGCGGGGTGATGCAGGTCCAGCGTGTGTGTGTGAGGCTGGGCAAGGAGTGCGGGAGGGGGGTTGTGGCAACCAAGTGTGCGGAATCGCGGCAAAGCGGCCAGCCGCAGCTCAGCCACCCACGACGCGCCGCTTCCGTCCCTGCCTCAGCAACAGCCGGGCTAATCACACCAGCGCCACGACCCTCCCTCCTCACAGATCGCCAGCTGGACTTACCGCGCCAGCAGGGGGCAACTGTCCGGCGGCTGTGCCGAAGTGGATGGACGCAGAGCACGCAGCGGATGGATACAGCGGTCGAAGAGGTGAGAGGGGGTGGCAGGAGGTGGGGAAAGTACAGTCAGGTCCGAGGAACCGGTCATTCAGCAGCCACGCGGGGCTTCAGGCAGGCGCTACACTTCCTGTCAAGCAAGACCTGGCAGGAGGCCTTGGACGGTGTGGGAGTAGCGGGGGGTTGATGCAGGCTGTGGAGGGAGGGACGGCGCTGCGGTGTGAGTTGTGGGCATCAGAGGGTACGGCAGCGCAGGGCAGCGCGAGGCAGGGGGCGCCCAGGGGTCGTGTTTTCCGTCCGTGTCTCAGCAGTGCGCGACCGCCACCCAGCGCCCTCCTGCCTGCCTCAGCCCGGGAGGCGCAGCAAGATGCGGTGGATGCGGATGAGGAGGTGATCGTGATTGACAGCTCGTCGGACGAGGAAGTTGAGTTTGAGGATGAAGCTCCGGCTGCGGGTGACCGAAATCATGGGACGGCGGTGGTGGCGGCGAGAGCGGCACCGCCCCTCCCTTCCTCCACCGCGCGTGCCGCCTCGACGGTGGTCACGCCCAATTTGTTGCAGCAGGCGCACGCTTGGCCCGCTCCCGCGACCTCCTCGGCGTCTCTGAGCAACGGGGTGTCGTCGTGGGCGGAGAACGGGACTCGGAATGTGGGAGCAGCGCTCGGCGTGGGTGGGGCCGGCTCGGCGGGTGATCAACACAATGCGGCCAGCAGCAGTGGGTTGCTGTCGATGCAGAGGTTTGGGAGTGAGGGTGCTGGCGGCTCTACGGGTACTCTGCCGCCGCAGGTAACCCCCCACCGGATGGTGTGTGCACGTTTGGGAGTGGTCACGCATGGCCTGTGATGCGCTGTCCTCATGCGGCTGTTTCGGTAGGGATTGGTAGATTGGGATGGTCGCTGCGCTGCTCGGGTAAGATTTGAGCATGATCTCGTGTGTTGTATCTCTTCGTTGTCCTTCCTGATGTGATGATTACTTTTAAGCCGTGGCTGCGCGTTAGGGTAAATGGATTGGAACACACTGTCGTCTGGCTGTCGACCTGCTTGATACACCCCACATCTCGAATGGCTTGTCTCCTGAACCCATGAATCCGTGATGCTAACGTTGCTACTTGACATGTCGTTTGTTTTGCGAATGGCGCTGCGACGACGATCTTGACAGCATGTATGATGTCCCAATGCTCGCTTTCTCACGAACAGCGGGCTGGGGGTGCTTGAGGAATGGGTATTATTGGGTATACATAGCATGATACATGGGCCACGAATCTGAGAATGATTTATGGTCAGAAAACTTTCTGAATGACTGCTGGTGTTGTTTGTGTTGCAGTATGTTGGGGAGGAGGGGTGGGAGGATCCACGCGAGAGGGGTTTGATTGTGGTGCACCTCTCTGGGCTGGAGCTGACGTTTCACGGGGCGGATCTATTCCAAGAGGGCGACAGTAAGTTCAACTTGTGCAGTTACACGCGGGACGACAGCGCGGGGGTGTTTGACGACGGCGCCTTTGATTTGGAGGCCGTGCTGCAAGTGGCCGTGCTCAATGGCAGAGCTCTGCAATGTGTCAAGTGGAAAGGGTCAGTATTTCCTGGTGCTTGATGCAAATTTGCGAGCGCAGTGAGATACGTATCCGATGGCTGTCAGATTCGGTGAGTGAGCGCACTGACGGGTGCTCTTATTTTTTGGTTTTTTTGGTAGGTATGAGTGCCCTCCGACTCACCACTCCTCATGGATCCTAATGCCAAGCAAAGCAAAGTAAGTACGAAGCTATTACGACTCAACCCTATGAATAACTTCGCACACGCCTACACCCGCACACACACGCACACACACACGCACACACACACACACACACACACACACACACACACACACACACTAAGCACGCACACACACTAAGCACGCACACACACACTAAGCACTAAGCACACACTAAGCACTAAGCACGCACACACACACACACACACACACACACACACACACACACACACACACACACGCACAAAGCCGCACGAGTAGGCATACACACATAGACGCAGGGGCACCCATGCGCATGCAGAAAATTACTTACATTCACACAAGCACAAT
This sequence comes from Tetraselmis chui, assembly GCA_026401115.1. Taxonomy (NCBI): domain Eukaryota; kingdom Viridiplantae; phylum Chlorophyta; class Chlorodendrophyceae; order Chlorodendrales; family Chlorodendraceae; genus Tetraselmis; species Tetraselmis chui. The sequence goes on from JAPMLY010001195.1 coordinate 86,004, forward strand.
GTCACATAAATACGCACGCAGACATAGGCAATATATCTCACTTGAAAGCCGTGTTATTTGAACTCAGCTTCATACTCAGCAAGTGCATGCATGCTGCACTGCAGTGGGGTACACTATCAATGCGATACTGACAGGCGGTGCCGTCTGCTATCCCACACTTCAGGTGGCGTGCTGCAAATCCGGGGGTGCCCATACCCGAGTCTGCTGCCCCGTTCGAGTGCATCTGCCCAATCACTTGCGAGCTCATGCGAAAGACCCAAGCATCCCACATGCGCAGGTACGCCTGTCCTGCTTCCCATGTATCGCATAACCAAAATCAAGCACTTCGCGTTCCTCGAGACTGTTCCTTCGGCTGTGGTTATACTCATCTGCCCCGTCATAGCTTTCGAAAGTGGATTGCCTTGCATCGAACGGCGAGTCTGTCGTTGAAAATGAAAACGAAATTGATATATAACATGAACCGTTCGCAATGTATGCTTGTTGTCTAAGGGCCTTCTTGTAAATGCCAACTAGCAAACTTAGAGCCTTTTCGGAAACTTGCTTTTGCAGAGGGGGAGGCAATGCGCGTCACGACACAGCAGAGGTCGTTGAGATTGGGGATGCTGAGGACTTGGACGTCGAAGACTGTTCGACGTCGGACTACAGCCCCTCTGAGGACAGCGACAGTGACGGCGACTGCGTTTCGCTGACCGACTCCGGTGCGCCGCCCCAAATTCATTGACGTCCATAGTGTCCAATCGCTCTCAAGTATACGGGTGCCCGCCCTAACCGTCTCCACTGTTCGGTGGAACCGTGTTCCTGCAGATGCCGAGTCCCTTCCCCAGGCCCCCTCACGTAGACGCGGCTGGGGACATGGGGCTAGATTGAACAGGCAGCCTACGCTACCGCGTGATAGGCTGGCCAGCTGGCGACAGGCGGGGCTGAATGTGGTAGGAACGCACCTCAAATGATGCTGACGTGCATGACTGACACTCGTCGTGCGAAAACGATGAGCTGCAAACTGTATCTGTTGTAGAGTGGGTGCGGTTGTGGGCTGCTTGCATGGGTGGTGTAGAATTGGTGACGCTGTTGAGAAGCCTGAGGTTCCGTTTCCCTCAGGTGGATTGCCCGTCCAAGCTGCCACCACTGGACACTGACTTTGAGGCCCAGGGTGTGCCTTGGGTCCTAGCGGAGCAGGTGCGGTCAAATACAAAATGTCTGCACACCATATGGTCTTCCATATCCTTGCTCGCCGTCTCTTCGTCGAGGCATACAGACTGACTGCCGAAGCATGCGTTGTTGTTTTTGTTTGGCAAGACCAGGTCACAACGCATAGCCCAAAGACGGCACTGGTGTACGCCACTCAGCTGAACCCCTTTGTGCCTGGAACGGGAGGGAAGGCAGCGCTCGTGGAGTTTGATTATGGGCCCACAGGTACCCGCGCCCCTCAGCCACACATTTCAGCATTTTCCCACTCATTATCGGCACGATACCGGTCATAGTCTTCACCTTCCACTCTCGCATGTCTGGCCGCCGGTCCCACCCAACCTGTCAGGGCAAGGCAGCCAAATGTCAGCCAGGACACACACACACACACACACACACATACACACACAAAATAAACACGCACACCTGCACATGCGCACACAAATACACACACATACACACATACACACACCTACACACACACACACACACACACACACACACATAATCGAATGCTCCGAATTATCTGAGCCTTCGAAAGCGGGGAGTGCTGGCGGGTACCGTCAGCATGTTTCTCCTTGCGCTTTCAAATCCGTTCAGCTTTTAATTGTCGTAGTCTCCAACTTTCATGCTGACCAGCAGGCCGCCTGCGTCTTCGGTGTTCGGTCTGCTTTTCGAACAGGTTTCAGCATCGCAATGCGCAAACGGATGAAAGTTACCAACATCCGCGGCCACATGCCGATTGCAGACTGGCTGCAGGTGTGCTCCCCGCCCCTTCCCCCTCACCGCCTTCGCTCGATATTGGCATTATGATACAGTATGTGGCGGTTGCTGTCCTGGGCCCCCTCTTCATTTCCACTCTGATCTTCAAAAGCGTGGGCGACACCATCTGTTGTTGTGTTTTGATAGTAACATGCGGTGTACATTCACTTTTGGTGGCTCGATGTGAACCGTGTTGGGTGTGGTAACCATCCTGGAGTAGGCCGCCAAGGACGGAGGGCTGCCCTACCTTAAGGACCCGTTGGTTATCAGAAAGGTTGAGGAGGTGATCGGGTGGGAGGGCCCGCTGCCGCAGTGGTTCACCAAGCTCTACCCCCAAAAGTGAGCCGCCCCTACCCTTGCTCACTCGCATACATGCAGTTCTTTGTCGCCTGTCCGTCTGACCCCAACCACTTGCCTGTCCCTTTGGTGTGCTTCTCTCCGCCCGCAGCCTCCTCACGTGTGTCATGTCCAAAGCACTGAATAGCCCAAAGAGTCTCACAATTCTGCAAAGGTGCGAGCAAACTCTGTGTACACTAGGGTTTCGCATTCGACCCCTAGTCATGCACAAGCTTCTGTTTGTAGTACGTAACAAGAACCGAATGGACAGTATTGGTTTCCCTTCGCCTGTACTGCTTGGCTAATTTTTCAGGGTTTGTTATTTATCCCTACCTCACCCCTCCCACCTTCCTCTCTGTCTCTCCCCTGGGTTGAAGCCATGCACTTTCCAGTGTCGACCGCTGACATTTGGGGTTGGGGTCTAACGAAAGCTTGAAGACTGAATGACCTTTCGGGTCATTTTTTGCCTAGGGAGGTGAGGACCTACTACAACCAGCACGGTAGCCTTCCTCCCGAACTCCCCAAAGCGCTTCTGGATAAGGTGGGTGTATGGGTTGGTACTGATGGTAGGTGTGTATGGGAAAGGGGGTTGGGGGTAGGCGCTCCAGCTTGTTGTGCGTTGTGAAGAAGTGAAGTTGTCCGAGTACTGCGATACCGAGGCAGCGCACTGTGCTCGCGCGCGTGCGCGCGCGCGTGTGTGTGGGTGTGTGTTTGACTGAGTTTGTGTTGTGTGTTTGTGTGGGTGTGTGTGTGTGTGTGTGTGTGTGTGTGTGTGCGTATTTGCTTATGTGTGTGTGTTTGTGTGGCTGAGTTTGTGTTGTGTGTGTTTGTGTGTTTGATTTTTTGCGCGCGCGTGTGTGTGTGTCAGAGTTTGTGTGTACTCGTAAGTGTCTCAGTGTCTCAGTGTGAATGTGTTTTTGTGTTATGTGTCGCAGTGTAGATTTATATGTATTTGTGTATGTGCCCATGTGTTCATATATGTCTAAACGTTTGTGCATGTGCGTGTGTCCGATCGATCTTTTGTGCGCGATTCAGTGTGCGTTTGTGTGTGTGTGTGTGTGTGTGTGTGTGTGTGTGTGTGTGTGTGTGTGTGTGTCTGCATTTCTACGTGTCCCTGTGTATGTGTCGGTCTGTGTCTCTGTATATACGCGTGTATTGTTATATGTTTGTACTCGTGTGCGTTTGTGTGGTCTTTTTTGTTCGTCTCAGTGCGCATTTGTGTTTTCGTGTATTTCAGTTTGCTTCGGTCTTTCTTTGTGTATCTCAAAGTATGTCTATTTATATGAATATGTTAGTGTTTGTCTTCGTATGTGAGTCTCATTGTATACATGTGTTTGCATGTGTTCATATGTGTGTGTGTGTGTATGTGTGTTCATGTGTGTGTGTGTGTACGTCTCTCTTTTTCCGTGTCGTAGTGTGTGTGCATCTCTATGTTCGTGTGCATGTTTGTGTACATGAGCGTGGGTTTGGAGTGTGAGCTCTGAATCCTGTTCGCGTTTGTTATTTTGCAGTGTAAGAAGAAAGCACACGGGATTGTCCCTGACAACAACTCTGTACCGCGTGGGATACCGCGGCAGCTGACGGTGAGTGTGGCGGTGTGCTGGTCGACCCAGCATGGACTGAAGTAGCAGACGTCATCTCTTGTTCCCGTGCCACCGTGCCATCATCCGCTCCCCTTATGTGTTCACCCAGCCACTGCCGGCATGAAGTCATTTTATGATTTATGACAAGGTGCCCACTCCCAGTGAAGACTGATGCGTGGCTGCTTGCCGTTCCCTGCAGACGGGGGAGGTTGAGGAAATAATGGGCTATTGCAGAGGGTTTATTGACCGCTACTTTGGTGAAAAGTCGCTCTCTACCTCGCGGCTGTGGCTCGGGGTCAGCTTCCAGGTAGCACCCTTCCCCCTTCGCATCATCGACTGTGAGACTGTACGCATTACAGACGTAGAAGGATACACAGAAAATTTTCATTTCTTTTGGTGTTGATGTTCTGTGGTTTTGGGGGGTGACTGAATTGTGACGGGCATCTATGGCTGCTCTTCTGTGTGTGTGCAGGTGAACCCCATGATGTACTTTCTGCACCCACTAGCGGAGAAGCAGAGAAGAGGGGAGCTACCTATGTGTGGCATCAATGTGGCGTCGTTTTGCACCGGTGCGTGCTGCTGTTCATTTAGGCCTTTTTCACGGCTGGTTGTGCTTTTCAGGGTTGGTTTTGTTTGCTGTTCAGGGTGGCTGTGCTGGCGTGGGTGCGTGCATTCCCCCTTTACCTACGTGGCTCGTGGGTGGCTTTGTGCTTTAGTTTGTGTTAGGCATCATGCGCCTGCTTGCCATTTCTCTTATAAGCATAACCACCTTATATTTAGGTCAAGTAGCTCCCGCACGACCAATTTCTGAATTGTATTGTTAACCGGAGTATGGTTTAGTGAGTTTCTCGCACCAAGCGACGTGGCAGCGTTTGGAGGGCATGGGATGACGTGTAAACCCGAGTGCTGACTCGGTTAGCGCACATTTCCTCTGCGCCCGCGCCGCCCAATAAAATGAACAGACGGTGACCGTTTTGGTGCGCTTTAAAAAAGGGAATGCCACTGTTTGATGTTGCAAGGAGAGTAAGAGTGAACTTCTTTTATGTATCCCTTTGTGGCAATGCAAAGGGTAATCGATCGCCCTAACTAATGTCGTCTTGTAACTATCTCGTGGACGAACTTTTCGAAGACATTCAACCGTCAATTCTGTGTAAATTTAGGGATTTTTTGAGTTTTTAATTTTTAGGGCTCATGGTTTAAACCCTAAGACCCTACATGATGTATCGCTACTTTCGATCGAGCCTCCCTCTGGAGAGGCTGGGCGATGAGGCATCCCGTTGTGTCCGTCGCCCAATCATATGGCAATGTAAATGACAATGAATTATGCATTATTGATACGTCGCCCATATAATATGTGCGCAGGCATGGGCGGTGCCGAGGTGGCAGCGAACAACGTGCAGCTGAAAATAAACAAGCTCATCAGCGCGGAAATCGACGAGGACAAGTCTTTGCTTGTCAAGAATTACGTGCAGGCAGAGATGAGGGGCACAAGTGAGGGCTGTCCGTGTATTAGTTATCATAGAGGGCGCCGTTGATTGTCCACTGCCGTGGCGGTTGTCAAATGCCTCTCAATGTTTTGGGCCAACATTGTGTGTTCGCTGGGATGACTTGTGCCTTTTCCAAACAGAGCACTTCGCAACTGGAGACATGCGAGAGGAGAATCCAGAGTCGGTGGTGTCTTGGCTAAGCGGAGGATGGTACTGATGCGCCCTTCGCTTGTGTCAAGGACAATGAATGTCGCGCCACGTTGCGCACTCATGAATATATTTCTTTACCCTAATGATTGCTGAATTTTGCATTCATTTTGCAGCGAAGGATTTTTGGAGCCGGACGACAAAATTCATCTCGTAATCTTTGGGTAAGGCGCTCTCTCGCGGCCGTCCGTGTCGCTGTCGCGTGTCTCACTGTATAAGTATTGTTGGTTGGTGATTCGTTGTTGGTTTTATGCCGGAACCCACGTGACATATCGTGTTTCGAAACACACCCGTGTTTGAAATATCAGTGGGGACGGCTCTGACATGCGAAATATCAACGGATGCTTGTACGAGCACATCCGAGCAATGCATCTGCAGCGATATCGTTGTTTCTTCGCCTGAATCGTCGTGTGATGGGAGGTGTCAGAATAGGAGGTGCACCCCGTGACGCTTTTGATTCTACGCAAATCGGACGGTAAAACTTACTCAAATCGAATGTGGCATATCGTCATCGGTAATGCATCGTCACAAGCCGCCGTCGGGGTGCACGAGTGCCATCCACGCACAAGTCCTTCGAACACCGACCTTGCGTTGGTAATAGATGGACCGTTATCATATCTCAAATTTACAACCCATAAGAGTTTTGATTTAGCGAGGGGTGTAGCGAGTGCGGCACTAACTCGCGGATTGAAGAGCAACGCACAACTCGTGCCCGGCCTCGATTTCGGCGACCAACGCTCAACCATTTGGTCCCCGCGAAGCGTTTATGTCCAGGGTCAAGTCAATACCAATTTTCACCAAATATGCAATAATCTAGAAATACTTGTGGCTTTTTCACCCTATCGCATCTCTTTGAAGTCCGGACCCGCTCTCGCCTCAAACCTTGGTCAATCCGCAGCCGTAGAGAGAGCGACGGGTATGGTTGGCCAAATTTGGGATGCCTTGTATGGTGGGAAACTGGGAAGACAACTCTCCTCTACATTTCAAATTACAAACAAACATCATGGCTTCTGTTGGTGGTATTTACCCATTATTCTCCTCGGCCAATTTGAGCATGCCATCATACTTTGCGCCAAGTCGGGCAACGTTCCTCGGCTCAAGGTAAGCTCATTTCAAGGCCGCCACTGTGGTCACACTATCGTGGCTATGTCCCTTGGCTCTCGGACACAAGCGCCCACAACTCCATCGCCGTCCTTTGCCTTCGTCCGCACCCACCTCCCTCCAATTTAATGCCCAAAGGGCTAAGGCAGCTAATTTCGGGCGCCGCGTCGTCATCGTAACCTCGTGGTGTCATCGTAACCTCGTGGTGACATCGTAATCCTCGTGGATTTTTATTTATTTGTACATGGCTTTCCGGTAGCTGCTAATCCGACGGATCGCATCCTTACAACGCCACTCACACTCGCTTCTTGTGTCGAGCTCAATACCGAGACGTGGCAACCGTTGCTCACTACAAACTCGGCGAAGAGGGCGGCGTCATAATATGGTCGCGTGCTCCTTTGGGCACTCCCCATTGGGATTACGTGTTGGGATCACCACTTCCGTTGGTTTGCGGTAGCGAGTGCCCATTTCACAAGCGGTCGCCATCACAATGATACGTCCGACGATAACCGATACATACGACGCAACCCGCCACACCGTCCAACGTCGTCCCCCAATAAGCCCCTTCTCACTATTCCCATATCCGTACTCGAGACAAGGCCGCGGCGGCGAGTTAGGTTGTGAAGTTGGGGACTCGGGCGGAGGAGCCTATGCCATCCAAGCTATCTATTATGCCGGGGACCACCGCCTTTGGCGGGGGGGAGCATGCATTTAGTCGCCGTTGCCTTCTTCCCCAGTATTCACGATGTAGCTTATGGAGCTTATGACTCCCCGACTCGGTCCTCGTAGCTGACAATTATTGCTAGCCTATGTATTTTCGTAGCGCATGTAGCGTTTTGAGTGACGTTTTTGTTTTGTAGTCGCTATCTATTTACGAAGAGTAACGTCATAGTTTTTTAGTTTTGCTTTTAGGAAAGTGTTTCGTGGCATTGTATTGCGTGCATTGTGCTTTGCTCGCACGTTTTGGGTTGTGCTGCGCGAGGTGTGGGTTGACCTTCGATTGACCCGAATATTGTTGTTGCAGGTCGCCATGCAATGACATTTCCAACATTAATCGCAATCAAACGGGCATCTACGGCGACAAGTCTTGCGTGTTTTACAATTGTGTCCTCGCGCTCAACTACATCGTCCAGCGGAACAAGGCCATTGTTACGCGTGCCAAGGATGCGGAGATAGCGCGCTTGAATCGGACGGTGGCGGAGCTGACAAGAGTCGTGGCTGTGCAAGCGCCACATTGAGCCAATCGTCAACGGTGATTGTCTCATTTTGTGTAGATTGACACATGTGCAGTTTTACAATATTACCGATAATAATACCAGCATGTGACCCGACCAAGTGAAGTGCCCGCGGAGCACTCGATTCTTTGTAAAAGTAGTGCCGACACGTTTGTCTGTGTGCTCTCTCATCACTCGCCATGGATTTTTTTCGTCGTTTCCGTCTCCACCGTTCACAAACTCCGTGTCCACTCCGTCACCCAATGGCTACAGTACCTCCTCAAAGTCTACCGAGCCGCAGCACTGTCCTCCGTCAAACGCGCACACAACCCCCAAAGAATGAGGACACAACCGGCTCTCTCATTAGCATGACTACTCCCGGGGGGGGGGGGAGGCAACCACCCCACACATTTGGAGTAGCCTGATAGGGGACTGGCCTAACCCTAGACTAATAGCTACCCTGCACCTTGTCGAGGGGAAGGGGGGGGGGGGGGGGGGGGGGGGGGGGGGGGTGAAACGGCAGCCAACATTGCCTGAAATATGCTGTTATTCAATTCAATTCCTCTCCGCGGAGGGCATTTAGACATTGCTACGACGGCATATGAACGCAATGACTGCATATGGAAATTGACAGTCTCTCATCGGCTTGGGAGACACGACTTTTTGTAATTTTGGCGCAGCGTGTCATCATGTCTGATCTTCCAAGAGACTTTACAACACACAATAGCAATTTGACCGGTAAGCTAAAAGCTCAGCATTTACTTGAAATTTATCCATAAATTCTGTCACCTCTGACGAAATGAATAATTTCCGCCAAGAGTGGCATTTTAGCATGTTTGACTCCGAGGGTTTAATTATTTGTGAATTGCATGCACACGGTGGATTCGATTTTGTTGTAATGTCACAATTCTAGTTGGCAAACCGAATTTGGGATAATGTCACAATTCTAGCTGGCAAACCGGCAGAGGAATAATATCTCGATTCCAGTTGACAAACTGGCAGAGGAAAAGTAGGGTTCGTCACGGCTTCGACCCAATGTAGTAGTAGGTGTTCAAGCTCAGGCGCATCTTTGGGGTGAAATTCGGTTCTTGGGCGATGAAACTGAAGAGTGCCATTTTTTTAGAAATGGACGACGCGTCATTGGGCTTGTTAGGCCTAGGCTTCGTGACCGCAAAGATAAAAGTATATGGCTGTGCCGGCATCACGTTACTCTGACCACGAGGTTACTCTAAAAGGGTCGCGACAGGTCAAGCTCAGAAAAAAAAAAGCATTGTTTACATTCCAACTTGCGTGGACCAGCTTTGAAGGGGCGGGCATTGGGCAACCTTGAAATCCCGTGTCTAGTTACTTGGCGATGTGCCGTGTCTCCCATCAAGGCGATTTAAATTATTTGGAGGTTGAAGACTTTCAATGTTAATTAAAGCAAACATATTTGTTGAAACTACCCGTCCATCTACGCTTTGAATCGAGCATCACAACTGCACTCTTCCAAAAACGTCCGAACAAGGTTTTGGGCCTCCGCATTAAAAAACTGCAATCCTGTGCATATATTCTATTGCCAATTATTGTGAGCCCCTAGGCAATACTTTTGCTCCCAAGATATATTGCGCCGACACATAATGGGAGCGAATGCGAGCACTACCGGGCGTGAGTTGGGTTTTCGTGCCCGCACCCGTGCGAAACGCTCTTTCAAATAGTCACCGTGCCGGTTACAAGGACTCAAGTGGCTGAAGGAAGCATGTGGCTGAAAGCGCCGCAATATGAATGGCTGTGCAATGGTTGTGCGTATTAGTGACGGAGGGAAGAGTTGTTGGGTAGGCCGTTGTGGTGGAACTAATGCATGAAATCGCGTGTGTAAACATAAATACCACCGACATTCGCAAAACCCGAGGGCAAGGGGCGTTCGGCCACATGGTTTAAACGGCCACACCTTACTCATGAGGTCAAGGCTTTTTTATGAAGGTCCCATTGGACGCGTCTTTTCAATATGCGTCGACCGCACTTAGTTACGGGATCAGAAACTCAACATCGATTTTCAGAGAAAGGCGAATTTACTATTCCATTCACTTCTAGAAAGGCGAGTTCCAAGCAACTCACGTTGAATGGCCTTAAGAAGCCATTTGTGCGTGGCTTGTCGAATTTTTTTGTCAATTCTTCATTCCCGCCACTGTTTTACAAAGCCAATTCCCGACGTATGCCACGCGGGGGGCAGGTGTGGTGCACAAGCATATTATACGCAAAGCTTTCCAAACACCACCGTCAACGTGATGCGGCCCAACCGGTCAAGCTAGACCTCGCCTCTCGCCAACGCCAAGCGCCCTCGTCCAGTCGTAGCGTGCACTTTTTAATTCAAGCGCTGCAGCATGCGAGTTTTTGGCTCCGGGTGTCATAGTTGTCTTAGTTTTTGCTCGCTCGTCTATATATACCCCACCCGTGCTTGCGGCGTGAAATTGCATGCTCCATTCACACACCCGCAAACCAAGCCTCGTGCATCCACCCCCCCTCCACAACAAGTCCCCCAAAATAGTGTTAAATGCCTCAATGAGCAATATGCAACTTGGTGTGAACGCATGAGCAGTATCCGTATGTGGTGCTCTGAACGACGTGTGTAGTTACAACAATTTCCTAGGAATTTACGGGCATAATTCGACAAACTCGTCCGATAGGACTCGCTCTAAGCCTGCAAGTAACCATACCGAATGACTGCTAACTGCTTGCTTCCCGGCCTTGCCGGAGTTAGGTTGTTCATGGGTGCTCATATGCTTGACGTGGTGAGAGGCACATGAGTTCTTGACTAGTTTGTGCACACCATATTGCAAGTCCGGACTCGGTGGATGAGTGTTGGAAGAGAATCGGATTAATGGAATTGGACTCATTTGCACGACAACATCTCTGAAACCCTAATTGGGACCTGTCGGAATCGGTAACGGATAGTTACACGTAAGTCGTGGCGGCCCCACAAGGGGACCGGGTGTGGTGACTAGAGAAGTGAGAAGGAGAGAGATGGCGGCCGGCGAAGGCACCGGCAGGGCAAGCCGACCGCCACTAATAGGGAATAGAGTACTGCTAATAGTATAACACTAGGTACTAGGATGATGACAAATAGTTACCTTGTACATAAGCACTACGCAACGGGATGCTAGTGCTAACACCCCCCCTCAAGGTAGCCGAGGTCTGGACGTCGTCCTAGCTTGCGTCGAGGAAGGTGCCATCTTGGTCGAAGGTGTAGTGCTTGTAGCGTGTGTCTCAGGCCGTATAGGTGTAGAGACATGCGCTCACATGAACGTGCCGCTACCGGCGAGTTGCCGATATGAAGCGGTTCCAAATATACTACGTAATGTACTAGTCTGACATGTAACGGAAAAATCTGTCCACGGGCGAATTAGTCGACGCATGAGAGCGACCGGCGAGGAAGAAGCAAGGCCAACAAGGTTGTTAGGAGCGTGTAGGCACGCAAAAGCTGCTCCATCGTGCTGACTCCCCCCTTTCGCCGTGGGAAAGGCTAGCTCCTCGCTAAGTAAGGTGAGCGTTACGGCGTTGCCTCGGAAAAAAAGCAGTACTAATTAAAGTACGCACGGGCCGAATTTTCGCGGGTCGGTCTTAATAAACAACTATATCCGGTCGAGAGCATCGGTAGGTTGAAGGCTAGGTGAGACTGAAAGCGGGGTGGGGCGTGCCTGGCGCCGAGCGCTTTACACACGCTCTTCTCCTTTTTACGTGGGAGATGGTAGGACAGTCGCGGACATCAAGCTCGAAGGCGAAGCGTGTTGTCGGTCGGTTGGAAGATGAATTACTAGCCTGGCGCCGAGCGCTTTACACACGCTCTACTCTCGTTTACGTGGGAGTAGGTAAGACTAGCGTGGCGCCGAGCGCTTTACACACGCTCTTCGGTAGCGTAACTTAATGGAGGGCCCATAACCTGTCGGAATCGGGAATCGGATAGTTACACGCAAGTCGTGCCGGCCCCACAAGGGGGCCGGGTGTGGTGACTAGAGAAGTGAGAAGGAGAGAGATGGCGACCGGCGACGGCACCGGCACGGCCGACCGACCGCCATTAATAGGGAATAGAGTACCGCTAATAGCATAACACTAGGCACTAGGATGATAAATAGCTACCTTGTACATAAGTACTACGCAACGGGATGCTAGTGCAACAACGATTGTTTCACTCTTCAAACACGTTCAGTATGCAAGGCAACTAAAGTATACTCAATTACAATTAGAGTCACACAAAGAGATAGTCACAAAGACAACCAGTCTGAGGCTTGGTGTCGGGACAAAGGAAGTGAAGAGCTGAAGGCTAGCGAGAGCTTTGTAAGGGCACCGTAGACCATTGCCTAGTGTACAGTTGTGCATGGTTATGGCATGTACGAAATACATCTAGACTAGCTTACAATAGCTGTCTGTAACTAATAACCAGTAAGTATTGATTACAACTCCCCCCCTACAGATAGCTACGGGATGAAGCGTTGCATTGGGTCCGCTCCTCCCAAGATGGCACTTCGGTGTCTTGAGTGCAAGTCCGGGCAGGGATTTAGGGAACATGTTGGCCACCGTCCGGTCCGTAGGCAGGTACCGCGACATGACAGTTCCATGTTCCACGTGGTCTTTGAGAAATTGCCCCTTTAGGTTGATGTGCTTTGTCTTTTCACTGACCAATGTGTTATGCGAGTATGCAATCGCACTTTGGTTGTCTTCCCAAATGGTGGTTGTTCCGTCGACGGATTCGTCAACGATCTCCCCCATGAGCTTGAGGAGGTGTAACCCCTCCTTGGTGGCGTTTGCTGCTGAGTAATACTCAGCTTCGCACGTGGACAGCGCGACACATGTTTACTGTTTGGATTTGTAGCTGACGGGACCTCCGCCTAGTGTAAACATATATCCGGAACGTGACTTTCGTTGAAAATTGTCATTTGCTCAGTCCGCATTCGCGAAGCCTGTGAGTTGGAGATTGTGGTCGGTACCCCCCCTCCCCCAACGTCATGCGCAGTTCCATTGTGCCCTTCAGCTAGCGCACGACTTTGTTGTGAACCTCTGTCGGATTGGCAGAGCCGAGAATGCTCAATGCGGTAGAGACGTCCGGGCGCATGCACAAAGCAACGTAGCGAATGCTGCCCATGAAGCTCGAATATACGTCTTTTGCCACTCCAGTGAAAAGTGGGGAGTCTATGTGCGCAAGTCTTGAGAGGAAGCCGGGCTCCATTGGGAGGGACGACGGTTTGCAGTCAGACATGGTGTGCTTGAGCAGAATGTCCTTCAAGTACTTCGACTAGTCCATCTAAACAATATGGGCAGATATGTTGCGGGTGATATGCATGCCAAGTAGTTGCGAGAGGTCACCATAGTCTTTAACCTTAAATCTCGCGCCGATTGTGGCCTTGAAGGCTTGCATCCATGCCGTTTCGTTGCACGCGGCAAGTATGTCGTTGACAAATAGCGCGATCATGGCAACGATATTTCCCGCGCGGAAGGTGTAAATGCACGGGCCTGACATGCACTACTTCCACCCGTGATCGACTTCCCAGTCCCGTAAGAGAGTGTTGAACTCACGGGGGGGCTGTTTGAGGCCGTACATGCAACGCTTGAGGTGACAAGCTTTGGCAAATCTGTCTACGAAGCCAAGGGGTTGCCGAATGTAGACATCCTCTTTGATAGGGGCATATAGGAAGGCGGTATCAATGTCCAATTGGCAGACTTCGAGGTCCATGGCTGCTGAAATGGCGAGAAATAATCGCAGGCTAGCCATTTTGATGACGGGTGAGAACGTCTCTATGTAGTCGAGTCCGGCGCGCTAGCTGCAACCCTTAGCAACGAAACGAGCCTTGTATCGGGAAACATCCCCATCAAGGTCGGATTTGATCTTATAGATCCACTTGATGTTTACCACTACATGATCCTCCGGGAGGTCAACGAGCTCCCACGTGCCGTTGGACAGGATGGAGTCATACTCCTGCTCCATGGCGACTTGCCATTCAACGGACTGATCACTGGAGAGAGCGGCAAGGTACGAGGCAGGTTCGGCGCAGTTCCGGGCGGAGAGCATGGCAACAGTAGTGCCAACAAGTTGGTGCGGAGGGGCATCAACTGTGAGAACCAAGTTTGGTTGTTCAGCGATGTCTTCTCTCGCCACACCTTGCTTCGGACCGAATGCGGGACGGGCGATCGTCGTCAAGTATGGGTGGCCCGTCGGCAGTGTCAATTGGGTCAGTCGAAATGGCATGGGAGGGCGGAAACTGGGCGCTACCATCGTTAGCATCCGTGTCGTCTAAGATCAGGGAGTCTGTCTCAAGAGAGGGCTGAAAGCCGGGGACCGTCTCCTGGAACATGACGTGCACGGAGGTAGAAATACGCCGCGCGACGGGGTTGTACACACGGTAGCCTGGAGCGTCAGAGGGGTAGCCAACCATGACACCACAGAAAGCGTTCTCGCCGAGTTTGCGGCGCAGCATATCAGGGACTTTTGCGAAGAATGTGCAACCGAAGACGCTGAACTTGGATGCGTCCGGCTCGACCAGAGTGAGGATAGTTAGAGGCACGACTCAAAGTGCGATTGCGGAGGTATACGACTGTGCTAACCGCGCGCGACCACAAAACGTATGGAACTCACATGTTGTGCATCATGGCCGATGCTTTGTCCCGAATGGTACGCCAAGGACGCTCCGCCTTTCCGAGTATGTGGTGAGCGTAGGGGGCAGAGAATTGAACTCCAATACCCAAGCAACCGCACATCTGACGTGTCGAAGCAGCTTCAAACACCGAGTCAAAGTCGAATTTTAAGACCGGTGCAAACGCACAAGAGGCAGAGTGAAACCGGGCGTGCAGATGCCGTACCTCGAAGAGTATGGATTCCTGCTCGCTGCAAGTGTCATCCTTCGACTTAAGAAATCTGACCCACATGAAATTGGTGTGGTGGTCAATGACGAGCAGGCAATAGCGCAATCCATGCGGGGAAGGCACGTTCACTAGGCCCAATATGTCCGACGACAGATTCATGAGGGGCGAGGTGGTTTTGCAATAGAGCAAAATGTGGCACTAACCTCAGTGTCATCTTCCTCATTAGTGCATTCCATCTCTAAAGGACCGACAGCGGGTGCATAGCTGTCTGTGTCCAATTAGTGCACATCGCTCAGTAGGGCGTTGTGGGACGCATGTCCGCTCGGTGTGCCACACTTTTAGACTATCATCTTGCGAGTGGCAGGAGTCCATTTCAGGAGAGCGTCATCTCATGCTATGCAGGAGGACAGAATGTGGTCTACTAGTCCACCGCAGCCGTTGCACTCGTTCGGCATGGGGCCACGATCACCCCTACCGCCACGAGAATTGTGGCGCCCTCCAAAGGAATTGCGTCAAGCAGCCACGAATGCAAAGATGGGAGTAGCTAGAGTAGGAGAGTTGACTAATGGGTCGACAGAGAGAAGGAAGTTCCTCCTCCGTATTTTGACCAAGGTGCATGATGCTTGCCATTACCTCATCAACCGACAAGAGATGATTGGTATCAAATGCGTTAATGGCGCATTGCTTGGCTTGTCCATACTGGGCCGAGCTAGAGATGCAACGAAGCATGAGTAGGCCCAAGTTGTGTGGATGAATGGCCGCATAGCCGTTAATCATTTGGCACGTTTCGTTGTAGTTGTCGAATGACTGCTATATGAAGTGCAAGACTCGGTGACTAACTGGCCGGGGCGCGGGCGGAGCATGAGGTTGTCAAGCAGCGCAAGTGAGTGCGCAAACGATCTTGCGTCTAGGCGCTCGTAAAGGATCTCTCATGCAGCAGCACCACAGCCGGGTCGAGCTACAGTGATGCCCCGAACCGCTTGGTCGGCTCGCTTGTTGTCACATGCAACGTGAAGAAGAAGTGCAAAGGCATAGCTATGTGCACTTTCATCGAGATAGGCGCATGAGTTCCTCAATGCCAGTTGGGGGATCAGGTACGTGGCTATAAGTGACAAAAACGCGAGCAACCGATCCCTACAGTGGCGGAACTATGTGTGTGGACCCATCAGTGGGATATTCATTTTGATGGATTTGTTGATGGAGTCCTTGTCGAAATCCGCAGCCTCACCAGCCGCGCGACCAACGACGACAAGATCGACGGTAGGGCGGCGACATGTACGTGCGACTGGACCTCTACATCCGTACAACGCCGTACATGCTGCTGTGGCGATGTGCGTGTACATGTACGATCCTCTAGTCTGTGCATCATATATCGTCAGATAAATTAGGCCGTCCGTTCAAAGTCGGTACCCGTACCAGTAGTAAGGACGTTCATATATGAATTTATCATTCGAGTGTTCCTTACATGAATATTAAAAACAAATTCTTACAAGAAAAAGCAGTATGGGCCACGACCAAGCAAAAAGAAGAAAGAAGGAAAAAACCAAACGCCGAGGAACATGAAGGCATGCGCCACAACATCAGCACTGCCCTCCTCAACAACTCCAAAGCGTCAAGGCGTTAAATTAACATCCAAAAATAACTTTCACCTTTTCATATATTTGAAAAACTCATCTTATATATAATAATAATAATATAACTTTCACCTTTTCATATATTTGAAAAACTCATCTTATATATAATAATAATAATATAAGCATTATTCATTATGAGTACATTTTTTACAGCCTGTGATATTAGCAGCGCAGTACTTGTAGTCGTTCCATTCCACTGCTCGCTGTCGATACGGTAATTTCCATACCAGTATGAAGGTACGTGTAACTACTCTGGCTAGGCGGGCGGGCCCTGAAGATGGGCTGTAACGTGAAGCAGTACACGTATTTGTACTTTGCGTTCTTTGCTCTTACGTGGCGAGCCCGAACGATCCGCCAACTAGGCATTGAGTAAGTAGTTAAGCACAAACCATAAATTCGTTCGGAAGATGAGGGAGAGTACGTGAAATGGGATATGTAGTACTATCCGATACATGTGAAGTCCATCCCTCCTAGCATCTCAAGGCCCGCGTGGACTTCCTAACGGCAGCGTACGTGACCGCGGGCTTCGCTGTGCGCAATGGCAAAGGCAGCGACTACGGGAGTGTCGTCATTCACACTCTACCGTTCCCACTCCACAGTCAGCCCCTCCGACCCTCTTTTTCTGCCGTTGTTTCCAGCTCCGTCACCTTCTAGTGTCGCCTATTATCTAGCGGCGGTGATCCGTGATACTCCAGAGAAAATGATTTGTACGCCTTATCCAAGTACCGCCCCAAAAGTCGGTACACGAACTTTTGGGAATAAAGTGCAAACATATTGTGCATATGAATTCCGCGCATCGTGCAAACACTGCGACCACCTATGTGTGGAGGGCCAAGACTCCCCCGGAGTCCAGCGTACATATGTGTCCATTACCAGACCCACTAAGGGATATCAACACTCCCCCTTAATGAACATCATCCCATGAACTCCGGCCGGTAGCCTCGCAGTAAACGCGGAGGGCCCATAACCTGTTGAACCGTGCACACACGGAAATGCGATGAAGGGGGGTAGAACCCACGCCTCCCGGAACGGAGTTGTACGCCTTATCCAAGTACCGCCCCAAAAGTCGGTACCCGATAGGAACGTATTGTGAATATGAATTCCGCGCATCGTACAAACACTGCGACCACCTATGTGTGGAGGGCCAAGACTCCCCCGGAGTCCGGCGTACAAATGTGTCCATTATCAGACCCACTAATAAGGGATATCAACATGAAGTACGACCACCACGTAACGTCCATGTCCAACATAAGCCATTCCGAGTCAATCAAGCAACATCGAACGAATCCAACGATAGCGAAAACGTGTGTCGACCAAAGAGCTCCGAAACCACTGTGGCGATTAGCCTACTAAAGCTAAATGCTAGCACAAATCAGTTGTGTTGTGTTCAATTCTGTCGCTGCTTGATGTCATAGTGACAATGCAGATGGGAGATGATGAGAGGATGTCTCCCTGCTTGTATTTTAGAAGTATATATTGTAATTGAACAAAGGAATTGTTAAATGGTTCTGTCATCTCCCTCTACTGCATTGGGCTTAAATAGCTTTCCGCCCAGATAGCTTACGCATGCTCACACTCGCTTTCGTGTCAGGCGTTAGGGCTTTCCAACCGTCGTCAACAGTCTAGTGACGCGGCTCGACTAGCATGGAGAATCACGACGCGGCTCATTCTGCATCGGAAACCTCGCTTAGGCGTGTCATATGGCTAGCTGGATTAATTGTGCGTATTTGTACGTACCGGGAGGTATTGGTCATACAGTACGCATCAGAACCCTTGCTAACATTACAGTAGCGACGTACCCACGTTGTACGTCCGTCCGATGGAAAAGCACGAATTGAAATTAGTAACGAGTGCATGTACAATGTCATGTAATGTACTGTTACATGACAGTATTGAAATTGGAATTGAAATTGAAATTGTTTACAACATGTACCGTATGCGCCGGTTTACACCAAAAACCGTATGCGCCGGTTGCTGTCTCTAGGCCCTCCCAACTATGCCATAGAAGAACTGACAAGTAAGGGCTAGACCATTAACCACCTAGTCCAACCTCTCCAGGGAAGTTCGGGGGTTTTACTCCCCCCCGGGGAGTGTGCAATGCGGGGTGAGGGCAGTGTGCGTTCATGGGCGTGCGAAGGTGCGGTGTGTGGAGGCGCGGCGAGAGGAAGTGCGGGACTTGATGCGGTATATGAGGAGGAGATGGTGAAGCCATTGGACAGTATGCGTGTGTAGTTGTGCAAGGATGCGAGACGTGTCGAGTTGTGCTTTGGAGATGATTTTGTCAGGGGGGTCAGTGCGGGCGGTAAGTAAGGAGGTGATACTTGCGATGGTGGATGAGTGCGGTGTACCCGTGCGGCTCATGACGATGGGGAGGATGTCGACCTCGGTACTTGGCCAGTGGTTGCGGATGGCATTTGCGAGGGTGTGTATTTTTCTCGAATCAGGTGGGCTGTTTGGGAGAGGTTGTGGTCGGTGTAGTACTTCTACCCTATCTGAATCTTTTTGATAGACGAGTAACGGCGGCGGCCGTTTGTGTGGCCGATGAAGCGAGGTTCGAGGAGGCGGATGAAATCGGGTTGGTGTGCCGGGGGTCGTAGCGAAGGGGGGAGAATCTCAGGTGGGAGGACGGCTGGACAGTGGACACGAGGTTAGGGAGTCGGGCGAGAGACCTTCGTCAGCAGCGACAAGGCGGGTGGGCATGTGGGTGGGGTGAGGTGGGTGACAGTCAAGTGGAGTGTGGGCAAAAGTGGGGGAGGCAAATGATTTTATGGGTTTCTTACCGAAGTTTGCAATGATGGTTTCCCAGCGGCCTCCGTTGTGGCGTTGCAAGAGGGAGAGTAGGAGTTGCAGCGCGCTGTTGTGTCGGTCTTGTCTTAGGCCAGACATGGTGGGGCAGTTACCAGCCATGTGTCCATTGCTAGTGAATTGGCCGCACATGCGGCAGCGCATGGTGGGGTTGTGTGTGAGGAGGCGGGTGTTGTGAACCCCCCACATGAATTCTGGTTTGTGGGTGAATTGTATGTTAGTGAGTGGTGTATGTTTTTTGTGGAAAGAGAAGTCGGCGCCGGCCTCTGCGGCGCGGGCTAGTAGGGCACCGTGTTTGGATGTATGTGAGAGGTGTGTGTGTGTGTGTGTGTGTGTGTGTGTGTGTGTGTGTGTGTGTTTGATGTTGTAGGTGTGGGCATCAGCTTTGAGGTTGGTGTATTTGTGGGGTACGAGTTCCCCTAGGGTATGTGCAATGAGGGTGTATGGCCAGGTCCAATGGCCGATTGACACTTCTGGCCCTGTGGTGTATGTTGTGTCGGGTGGGTGTCCATCTGCAACCTGGTTGGCTAATGTGTCTGCTAGGTCGTTACCTAGGGAGTTGTTGTGCGCTTTAATTTTGCCTAGGTGTGTGCGGATGCCTGCGTCGCAGCGGGTTTTGAGGGTGTGTGTGATGGAGAGGAGTGTGTCGCGGTGGATGTTGTGTCTGTAGGCGGATGGGCAGTTTAAGTGGCCTTGTATGAGGCGGAGGGAGCACGCACTGTCTGTGAGGAGGTGGGTATGGCCAAGTTGGAGGCCTATGTCAATGCCTGCTAATTCGGGGCGATTGATAGTGTGGGAGGGAGGGGTAGAGGTCACCAGAATTTTGATGCGGGTGTCCGAGGCGGGGTGTGTGGCGGCTGCTCCGAGGGGGGAGTTGCCTCCCTTTTTGGAGCCGTCAGTGTATACGAAGTCTTGCCAATTCCAAGCAAAGTTTCCTCTGGTGGGGGAGTATGTTAGTTGCATGCGTTCATGGAGGGGGTAGGTAAGGGGGTGAGTGGGGTTTGGGGGGAGATGGTCGATGCCGGCTGAGTGAGGTGAGTAGGTGTCGAAGAGATGTAGAGGAGGGGTGGTGATGGTGGGGTTAGGGAGGTGAGTGTCGTAGATAGACTCGAGAGTGTTGTGTAGTGCGGTCATGGCTGCGTGTGAGGGTAGGGTGGAGAGTGCGAGGGAGTTAGCGACGAGGTATATGTCGACCATCCACCGTGTGCCGAATGGGGTGGGGGTGGGGTGGCCTGTGTGTTGGTCGGGGGGTAGGAAGGTGTTAGCGTCGTTGGGAAGGGTGTAGAGGTGGTGTGTGTATGGGGAGTTGATGTATTTGGAGTGGCGGTAGGGTGTGTGTTCCCATCGGGGGAGGATGAGGATGGTTGCGCTGGGTGTGAGAGAGGCTGTGAGGTGTGCGATGGTGATGGCGTGTTCCATGGCTCGGCGCATGCATTCGTGGTCGTATTCTGGGTTGGCGATGTTGGTGCCGTGCCATGTGTGTGGGGCATTGCTGCCGCTAGATGAGAAGACTATGTCTTCGGGGTATAGGGAGTGGTAGGTGTGGGAGTGAAGGGATTTACTGAGGGGGTCGGAGTAGAGTTCTGTCTGTATGTGGAATGTATGACGGAGAGCTGTGAGGAGGTCTTCTCTGGTGGCCCATCTATTACGGGTGGTGGTGGCGGGTGTGGGTGAGTGGATTTTTGAGCGGGAGCCTAGGCGAGTGAGGAGGTGGTAGACCTCCTCTTCGAACGTGTGCTGCGAGAGGTCGGGGCGGAAGAGTTGAAAGAGGTGGCGGACGCGGGGGCCGTTAAGGGTGGTGACCGCGCGGCCGTCGGGACTGCAGAGTACGGTGGTGTCGTGTAGGGATGGGTGTGTGTGGATGGCGAATTTACAAGTAGGGAGCATGTCGAGGTCGGGGTGGATGGGGTCGTGGTTGAATGTGATTAGGGGGTGTGACCAGGGAGGGGGCCTGGGTTCTGGCAGAATGGGTGTGGTGGAGGGGACAAAGCCGGAGTTAAATGCGGTGAGGGCGGTGGGGCCGGAGGGGGGTCTCACTGATGGTGTCGTGTAGTTGTAGGCATGGAGCCCACTGGACCTCGTGGAGGCGGGTGAGGTTGTGTTGTTGGCCGCGAGCACACCAATCGCACTGCCATGTGTCGGGTCCCTGAGCTGTAAGGCATTGGGAATGTGCGGCAAAGTGCGGGCATGTGCAGCAGGTGGAGGTGGGTTCTGTGTGCAGTGGATCATGACAAATGGAGCAGGCGGTGGGGGAGGGGGTGGGGAGGCATACCGATGTGGGGGTGGAGGAGATGAGGCGGAAGCCGTCGTCGAGTTGTAGCTGTATGTCCCATTCCGTGAGGTGCTCCGGGGCCCATTCAACCATGTACTGTGTTTGGCCGTATTCTGTGTCCTTGTGTTTGGAAATGATGCGCGTGACGTCGCATGGGGGGTAGTGGTGGTCTGAGGGGGTGAGGTATTCTGTGTCTAAGTGTGTGGTGGGTGCGGTGGGGGGGGAGGTTCGGGTGCGGGAGGTGTAGATGCCGGAAGAGAGGGTGGCGGGAGAGCGGGGGAGGTGTGGGGAGAGGAGGGGAATCCAAGAGGGGTGGATAGTGGTGGGGGGGGATGCTTGTTTGGAAGTGAGGCTCGTGATGGGGAGGCGGTTGTGGATAGTATCG
Organism: Tetraselmis chui; assembly: GCA_026401115.1. NCBI lineage: Eukaryota > Viridiplantae > Chlorophyta > Chlorodendrophyceae > Chlorodendrales > Chlorodendraceae > Tetraselmis > Tetraselmis chui. The sequence goes on from JAPMLY010001195.1 coordinate 107,809, forward strand.
AGGGGTTCGGTAAGGATTGCTGCGAGGAGGCGAGTGGGGACTGAAATTGGGGTGGTGGTCCCCGTGAGTTTGGAGATGGATTTGCTTGATTTGAGGATGAAGGAGGAGGGAGAGGCGCGGAGGAGGACTTGTGGCCATGTGGTTATGTTGTTTTTTCCAGAGTGGAGTGAGACGGGGGAGGAGGGAAGCGTGTGTTTTGCGGGGGGAGAATTCGCAGTATGCATGTTGTATGTGTGGAGGTCCGTGATGTGTGTGGCTCTTTCTCTCAGTGATGCGAGGAGGGTGCTGCCTTGTCTGGTGAAGTGGGCGCGGACTGTGGAAGCAATAGGGTTGGTGAGGGATAGAGGAGGGATTTTGTGAAACATAGTGCCGGCGTCGCGTTGAGCTCTTACTAAGCATTTGAGTGTGGGTGGGGTGTAGCGGGCTGACATGATGGATTCAGCGGGCCAGTGGGAGTATGTGGTGGAGATGGTGCGGATGTGTGCGCGGGCTATGTGGCCTCGATATCCTGAGTTGTTCATGATTTTATGTAGGTGGCAAACAGTGAGTGGGGCTGCGTGGGCTTTGAGGGACGGGAGGCCGTATCCTAGGTCTGAGGTAGGGCGGTGGAGGGCGGTGCGGGGGAGGTTACGTACCGAGGAGACGGCGGAGCGGAGTGCGCGGCATATTTGTCCTTCGAGGGTGTCGAGTTGGGAGTCGGTGAAGAGGCCGAGCTGGAGGGTGAAGTGTTTGCCGATAAGGAGCCCACGGATGACCCTGATTCTGCGGGATTGTGTTAATGGGGAGGTGGACAGGGCAGTGATGAGGGCAGCGGTAGTACGTTTTAGTTCGTGCAAGTGTTTGGTGAAGGTGAGGGAGGTGTTAGGTTCTACCCCGAGGACGCGGTATGTGTCCGAGGGGCCTATGGAGGGGATGGTGGCCGGGGCGGAGTTGATGGTGATGAACTGAGTTTGGAGGCGGGATGCGAGGAGGGCTATGTTGGCGAGGGATAGGGCGTTGCCTGAGCGCCAAAGGGCGCCGGTGATGCAGCATTTTCGGATGTTGACGGTCATACCGGTGTAGGCGCTGAAGAGGGACAGTTTTCTGAGTTGGATGGCCATGTTGGGGGTCGAGCCTGTGGCGAGGCTGAGGTCGTCGGCGAAGCCGTGGCCTGGGTATGTGGCTGTGGGTTCCGTTGGATCGACGTTAGTGGCAGGGGGGCCCGGGCGATAGCCCCGGCTGCCCACCGTGAGCCATCGAAGGAAGGGTTCAAGGAAGAGGGTTAATAGAGATGGGGAGAGGGTGTCTCCCTTTAGGGTTCCTCGATTAATGTCGATGGAGGGGGTGGGTACATGATTGTACTCGTCACAGACATCCTTACACTTATCATGGACAAAACGTATCCTACCGTCACTAAAGACAGTAAAAAGATCCAAAGTACTAATAAAGTACTACAAATGTAAAAAATTTAGGGGATGGGTCGGTAGCTCGGATGAGCAACGCCGACCGTCTTCGCTCCGGGCTTGGCCTCCCTATGAGCGATAGACTGGTGACCACATGGCCCGTCGGACGACGGGCACCGATCACCTCTCCCCACCCGAGCCTAGCTCACCAAGGTCAGTGGATCCGTAGGCACATCAGACGGTACACACTCCAAGGCGCAGCTTTCACAAATTTGAATTCGGTTCACATGCCGGAATCTGCGCCGCCCGCCTCACAAACACCTCGCGTACTACGCTCAATACTACGACACCCCTACGAGTCTGATAGATTACAAGACAAACCTCCCCACGGAGCCGGCGCACCACCACGCGCCCCTCCGAGCGTCCGGACGTCCACACCCGACGCCCGCAGAAAACATACCCAAGTCCCATCAGGCCTGGTCGTGTGCCGCCAACACACGCTGACCACCTCAACTCCATAATCCACCCACATCCACAACCTGAGCACCACATACATCGCAAAATGCCCATCGCCCACCCTGTCTCTTCCTTCCAACCTCCCAGACTCCTACAAGCAAGTCCTCCTCATGGATCGGAGCCGCCACGCGGGACGTCCGCTCGCTCCACTCAACTCCGCAATCCAACCACCCCCTGCCGCCCAAGACTTGGGCCATGCTTCGGAACCCCCCACTGCATACCAAGCTTTAAAGCCCAACTTGATCAATATGTCCACAAACTCTAACCCCCCTCCCACGTACAAACATATGCAATTGCGGGATCGGGCCGCCAATGCGCCTACCGCGGACCCCTACAACCACAGGAGCTACCACGCGGGACATCCGCTCGCTCTACTCAACACTGTGCCCCCACCACCCCAAGCCGCCCAGGACATGAGCACGGCTTTGGCACCCTCTCCTATCAGACGATTCCGAACGCCTCTGGTCCTTGCCGACCCCAGGTCAACCACTGCCCTAGGACGGGCCGCTGACTTTTCGACCCACACGGACGAACATTACCGGTACGATCGTCCCGCTATATCCCACAGTAAGGAACAGCCTAGCACCCCCCGTCCCCTCCTGCTAGCCTATGCTGATAACGTCGACAGCAGCGCACCAAACTCGATACCTTTTCCTCACCTTAGTGCTTCCGAGCCACAATGCTCTAAAACTAGTCCAGTAATGCAACATCATGAAACTCAAAAGTCGCTTTCTTTTATCCGAACAAAAAATATTATCTACAGGCATGATTCTCGCCTCTGCACTCACCACCGCCCTAATCAGTTCTCATCAACACCCCCCTCCCCCTGTGCTACTCTCCTACCCCACCAATACACTAACATATTCACAACTACGCATGCCGCCTGGCCTGAAGCGCTGGCCCGTGCCCTGTCCGATCCCTCTCGCACGAACTCCCCGCCAGCCGGCCGACACGACCCGTCCGCCGACGACTCCCACTCTCCTCACCCGCTGCCAGCAGCAGACACCACCGCCCCGCTCACCTCTCCCCCCCTACCTCATCCTCCTGCTGCCGAATGTCCTCCCGCTGCTCCCCCGCTCTATCGAACGCTCGCTCCAGTCGCTGTGCCCCTCCGATGTCTCATTCTCTGTTCCCTTTTTCTTTACACTACAGCCCGCCTAACACGACTCACCCATCAAACACTCGCGCTTACCTGCGATAACCTCACTGTAGACCATAACGCACTCGTTCTCCCCCCTCCTTTTTCGACACTCCATACTCCGCCCTACTCGCCCGTCTCTACAATAATTTCAGCTCACCCCCTGCTGCGACTAGCCCGCCCGACTTGCTCTACCCGAAAGCTTAACCGATCACCCGCCCCCCCGCGAAACTACCTGCCCCGGAAATATCGCCCCCCCTTTTCAGACACAGTCTGGCAGTCATATACCCGTAACGTTCTCAGCGATACACGTACTCCCCCGCCCCTATTGTCCCCACTTCCTTTAGGCCTGCTCCGAGGCTTCTCTCGGAAGCCCCGAAGCACTTTTGATACGATATCGACAGCCCCCTCTGTCACCGCAGCTCCCCACTATCGCCCCCCTCCTAATACCTACTAGACCTTGCTTACAATTTTTTCTATCCCCCCTCCCCTACCCTCTCATACTCTCTCCGCCATCCCTACACTTACCACCCCCTCTTAAGCTCCGAACGACCACCCCTTCCAAGGAGCTTCTACTCGCCGACATGCGCAAAACCTCGACGAACGGAGCCTCCGGAGCCTCCCACCCTCGCCCTCCACAAGCCTCGGCCGGCAAGGCCGCTTATCATCATTAGTCCCCCACGAGACGGGCCTCAAGGCCTTGAGGTTCGACCCCCATACCAACCCCCCACCCCCCAGCTAGATATCCGACGTCACACTGTAACCACAGTGCTTCCGCCATCTCTCCCGGTCCACTTTACTCCCTGCACCTGCTGCACCGTCTTACATAACTACCTATTCGACCTAAACCTAGAATACGGCCTCCCTACACCCATCGGCTCCCTCGATTCCTCTGCGGTCCTCTCCTTCCAATGGGGACGTTACCAGGACTTCTCCAACCTCTACTGCCTTGCTACAACGTTATCCAAACTCCACTATACTCCCACCGCCTCATATACAGCTATCACTAACAACGAAGTCGACAATCACCATCACAACTCCCAATACCCCTGCCAATGGACTAACCTCGCTAACCGAGGCTCCCCCCCCCGTCCGGGTACGCCTAACCACTCTCTCCTCGTCCTCACATGGCAACACTCTCATTTCGGCCTCCTCCACCTAACTCACACCTTCGCTACGTGGATTGACTCCCTACACCACCCCCCTCCGCCCGACCTCCTCACCCGCTCTCTCACTCTCCTCTCCGACTGGAACTCCTCCCCCCCCTCCCGTCGGAGTCCTACGCTCACTCAACCCGCCCCGCCAAAACGACTCCGATGGAGCATGGTCGTGCGGCACCCACGCCCTCCTACACACCTACTTCATCACCACAGCCCCCCCGGACCAACCATACAATCCCCCCACCTTCGACCCCCGGTCCTCGGTATACTCCCTCCACACTCTCCTATGGAACCACACATTCCGCTCCGCCCCCCTCCCACGGGCCGCCCCCACCTACTCGACGCCCTCCACCCCCCCACACCACCCTCCCCCCCTCAACTCCCACCCCCTCCCCACCCCATCCCCCCCTCCCCTCCTCTCCTCCCCCCTCCCTTCCAACCACCACCCGTCGAACGCCCCCCCGACGACCCCCCCAGCACCACCCCCTCCCTCCCCTCCCCCATCCTCCCACACCACACATCCCAACCACTCCATCTCATCACCCTCAACACCCGCGGCCTACACACCTCCATTATGGATGTTGAACACCTCTCCACCTCACACCGTCCGGATGTCCTTATCCTCACCGAAACCAACCACGACACCCACAAATCCCGCTGGCGTATCGCCCTCCCCCAATACCACCTCAAAAGCTCCCGACCATGCTACTCACATGTGCCCCTACCCAACGCAGGCGTTCTCTTCGCGGTCCGCAGAGCCTCATTCCAATCTGCCACTGTCCTAACCCCGCCCCCCCACCTCATCCCCCATATCGCCGGACTAAAAATCGTTCCCCACTCAGGCACCCCTTACCTCCTTATAGGTACTTACATGCCCCAGCTCTACACCCCACAACTGACCCGCCTATATGCAGAAGTCGCAGCATGGGGCCTCCGCCTAGCTGACGACCACCCGCAACACCGCACCCTATGGGGAGGGGACTTCCAAACAACCACCACCACATGTACAGGTCACCTTGCCCTCACCTCCCTCCTAAAATCCCACCTTCTACCCCTCCACAACCCCATCCCTACCTTCCCCCGCAGCGGAGGCTGCCTTGACCACTGGCTCTCCACGCCCCCTTCACCTCTCTCCCTCCCACCGTCCTCTTGCTCGATATTCCCCTCCCCCTCCCACTTCACTGACCACTCTGCAATCCACCTCGTCATTCCCGCCCCTTTCTCCCTCATGGCACATCCCCCCCCTCCCCATACCCACCCCCACACACACCACACGACGCGCAAACTCAACTTTCGACTTCCCCTCACACCCGACCACATAAAAGCGTACCAATCCAGCACCCCCGACCTCATCAACCATACGGCCGCCCTCCACGCAGAAATTCTCAACACCTCACACACCTCAGCCTCCCCCGACACCCTCGACACCCTTGCCTCACAATTCACTACACTCCTCTCCCAACACATGGACCACGCAGCCACAGTTTGGCCCCTCCTCCCCCCAAGAAAACCCCGACCACCCCAAGCGTCCCTTGACCCTACTTGGCTTACAAATTAAACACGCACTCACATACTCAAACTCCGCAAATGCAGCAAGAACAACGGCCCCCTCCCCTTCGCCCAAGCCCTCTTAAACACAACTGAATATCTCTCCCCTGACGCCATCAAACAACAATGCCAAACACGCATACGCCAACTCCTTCACGCCACCACCACAGGTAAGCTAAAGAAAATAAAAACTCGAGCCAATACGGCCTACGACACTTGCCCCAAACTCTCTCACCGCCGATTGAAAATTAAAAGCGGCCTCCTACCCCCCGCCGGCGCCGCCTCCACCCTACACCGCATTACCAAACCCGATAAAACCACCGCATCCTCTCCCTCCGCCGTCATTAACGCGGTACACTCTCACTTCGCCACCGAACTAGGCCGCGCCACCCCACCCGAACTGCCCACCCCCCCGTGGGAACTCCCCGACAACCCCGACAACTTTACCATCGAACCCCGTGGTGACCCATCTCTCACCCTTGCCGACATGATTACCCGCGACACCTTCGATAAAACCCTCAACTCCCTAGGCACCGGCAAAGCCCCCGGCCTCGACGGTATCCCCAACGAAATAATCAAATTCCTACCACCGGCGACCCGCTCCGCCCTCGTCTCTCTCCTCTCCCTCCTCGCCCACAAATCCTACACCCCTCCTAATTGGTGCCACACCACAACATGCCTGCTACATAAAAAAGGAGACCCCTCCCTCCTCGACAACTACCGCCCTATCGCCCTCATGAATAACCTCCTTAAACTATGGACAGCACTAATCAAAGATGCAGGCTCAAAATACGCCGAAACGGCGCCCGCCGGCGGCGCAGCGGCGGCGGCCCCGGAGGGGGGTGCGCTCGCAGGCCCGTCGGCACCTACCTCTACCTCCACGCGGTGGGCGCTGGTAACCCCATAGCCGTGCCAGGCCTGGCACGGTAGGGGGCTAAACGAGGTACCGGCAGCTGCGATCCGCGGGATCAGCAGCTGTCGGAAAGCCCTGTACGGAGGGTTTTGGAAAAACATAATATCCGTACACCAACACAGGGATCTCCCACTCGGCCAGTCCGATATGTCTTTCCGCGACTAAATACTCGCAGATACTCTTCCGACAATGGGGCGGGGGCGGCGTTTGCGAAATATTTTTTGGCGAAGAGGGGTACGGACGGATCAGCGGAGGGACGAAGGTGTTGGAGCTGGCGGCGGACAGCTGGGAAGCAGCGCTAGGGACGGCGCTCGCTAGCAGTCGCCAGCCCTGCGAGCGCCTCAGATCTCCCATGGGGGCGAGGCCTGAGGCTACGCAGGACGGTGGTTGGTCGCAGCCGGAGGAGCGGCACGGTCTGGCGGAGGCGGTCCTTAGGATCACCCGCCGCCGGAAAAGCCCGGTACGGGGGGTTTTTGGAAAAATTCCCGTACCCACCATCTTTTGAGGACCGGCGACTCGATCCCTGTGTTCTTCCTACCCCTTCCCTAGTCGGTACCCAGTTATCGATAGGCTGCCTCAGGCAGTGTGCCTAGGGTTATCGTAACGGCACACTGCTCGTAAAGGCGGCCCCCTAACAACGTAAACCACTGGGGGAGGGCACGGACGGCCACAGCGCGATCAGATAGGTGTTGGAGACAGACGGGAAAAGGACAGGGGACAGGAGAAAATCTGGCTCGGGGGCAGGAGAGCCAGCCGGACACCGTATGCAGCCTAGTTCTTTTCTCTTCTCAGCCCCCGAAGGAGGAGAGAAGACTCGGCTAGGTGGCGAGCTGCGTCGAGAGGAGCGGCTAATACCTCGGGCGGGGTTGAGCACGGATCGAGGCGGGGCCGACGACGACCTTTGCGAGGGGGGTTTTTTACCTGCCTTTCCCCCCAAGCTCCGGCACGACCGGAGTCGCACAGGAGCCGAGGTCAGGCAGGTTCGCCTCGACCACCTCAAGCTGGACAGCCTTGCTGATCAGCGACCCCGCAGCGGCTGGAGCAGGCCGCGTATCGTGGAGACTAGCGACATTTTATATTTCATACCTGTATGCAGACAGTACTTGTTTATGAGTATGTTTTAGACGGTATCGTTACTGCCATTGGAGAGGTTGGGATTAGTGGTTCACGGTCTACCTCAGTCTACTAAGTCCTGTATGGCATAGCATAAGGGGGGGCCCAGAGACAGCAGCCGGTTTATACTGGTATTGTTGTAAACAATTTCAAATTTCAAGTTTTAAATACACCGAAACCCACGGCATTCTCAGCGACCAACAGGACGGATTCCGACAACACCGCAGCATCCACGACGCCCTCTCCTCCCTCATTATGACGATGGAGGACGCGAAACTCCACAACAAAGACATCTACGTCATGTACGCGGATTTCAAAGGCGCCTTCAACGCCGCGGACCACCGCATCATGTTCAAACACATGCGTCAACTCGGTATGCCCCCCACCTTTGTCGACACATGCGAACACCTCTACGGGGTCTCAACCACAGATTATATTACACCACATGGCCCCACCCCTTCTATCGACATTAATCGCGGAACACTCCAGGGAGACACCCTCTCCCCCTTTCTATTCACCCTCTTCCTTGAACCCTTCCTTCGCTGGCTCACGGTGGGAAGCCGGGGATACCGCCCAGGCCCACCCGCCACTAACGTCGACCCCACAGAACCCACCGCCACATACCCAAGACACGGCTTCGCTGACGACCTCAGCCTCGCCACGGGCTCGACCCCCAACATGACCATCCAGCTCATGAAACTCTCCCTCTTCATCGCCTACACGGGCATGACCGTCAACATCCGCAAATGCTGCATCACCGGCGCCCTCTGGCGCACAAGCAACGCCCTCACCCTCGCCAACACTACCCTCCATCCTATCCAACTCAGTTCATCACCCTCAACTCTACCCCGGCCCCCATCCCCACCATTGGCCCCTCGGACACATACCGCGTCCTAGGGGTAAAACTGAACACCTCCCTCACCTTCACCAAACACTGGCACGAACTAAAACGTACCACTGCATCCCTCATCACCACCCTTTCCACCTCCCCATTAACACAATCCCGCAGAATCAGGGTCATCCGTGGACTCCTCATCGGAAAACATTTCACCCTCCAGCTCGGCCTCTTCACCGACTCCCAACTCGACACTCTAGAAGGACAAATCTACCGCGCACTCCGCTCCGCCGTCTCCTCGGTACGTAACCTTCCCCGCACCGCCCTCCACCGCCCTACCTCTGACCTAGGATACGGCCTCCCCTCCCTCAAAGCCCACGCCGCACAACTCACAGTTTGCCACCTACATAAAATCATGAACAGCTCAGGCTATAGAGGCCACATGGCCCGCGCACACATCCGCACCTTATCAACCATGTACTCCCACTGGCCCTTGGAATCCATCATGTCAACCTGTTACACCCCACCTACACTCAAATGCTTAGTCAGAGCTCAGCGCGATGCGGGCACCCTATTCCACAACATCCCTCCACTCTCCCTCACCAACCCTATCGCCTCCACAATCCGCGCCCACTTCACCACTCAAGACAACGCCCTCCTCGCCTCACTCCGGGACAAAGCCACACACATCACCGACCCTCACACATATAAACAAGCATAATGCGATTTCTCTCCCCGCAAAACACACGCCTCCCTCCTCCCCCGCCTGACCCCCCTCTGGAAAAATAACATCACCACGTGGCCACAAGTCCTCCTCAGAGCCACCTCATCCTCCTTCATCCTCAAATCATGCAAATCCATCACCACACTCACGGGGTCCACCACCCCACTCTCAGTTCCCATCCGCCTCCTCGCCGCAATCCTCACCGAACCCCTCGATACTATCCACAACCGCCTCCCACTCACAAGCCTCACTTCCAACCAAGCATCCCCCCCCACCACTATACACCCCTCCTGGATTCCCCTCCTCTCCCCACACCTCCCTCGCTCACCCCCCACCCTCTCATCCGGCATCTACACCTCCCGCACCACTCACCCCACCCCCACCGCACCCACCACACACTTAGACACAGAATACCTCACCCCCTCAGACCACCACTACCCCCCATGCGACGTAACGCGCATCATTTCCAAACACAAGGACACAGAATACGGCCAAACGCAGTACATGGTTGAATGGGCCCCGGAACACCTCACGGAATGGGACATACAACTCCAACTCGACGACGGCTTCCGCCTCATCTCCTCCACCCCCACATCGGTATGCCTCCCCACCCCCTCCCCCACCGCCTGCTCCATTTGTCATGATCCACTGCACATAGAACCCACCTCCACCTGCTGCACATGCCCGCACTTTGCCATACATTCCCAATGCCGCCCAGCTCAGGGACCCGCCACATGGCAGTGCGAGTGGTGTGCTCGCGGCCAACAACACGACCTCACCCACCTCCACGAGGTCCAGTGGGCCCCATGCCTTCAACTACACGACACCATCAGTGATACCCCCTCCGGCCCCACCGCCCTCACCGCATTTAACTCCGGCTATGTCCCCTCCACGACACCCATTCTGCCAGAACCAGGACCCCCTCCGTGGTCACACCCCCTAATCACATTCAACCACGACCCCATCAACCCCGACCTCGACATGCTCCCTACCGGTAAATTCGCCATCCACGCACACCCATCACTCCACGACACAACCATACTATGCACCCCCGACGGCCGCGCGGTCACCACCCTCAACGGCCCCCGCGTCCGCCACCTCTTTCAACTCTTCCGCCCAGAACTCACACAACACACGTTCGAGGAGGAGGTCTACCACCTCCTCACCCGCCTAGGTTCCCGTTCAGAAATCCACTCACCCACACCCGCCACCACCACCCGTAACAGATGGGCCACTAGAGAGGACCTCCTCTCGGCTCTCCGACACACATTCCACATCCAGACAGAACTTTACTCAGACCCCCTCAACAAATCACTCCACTCCCACACATACCACTCACTTTACCCCGAAGACATAGTCTTCTCATCCAGCGGTAGTAATGCCCCACACACATGGCAAGGCACCAACATCGCCAACCCAGAATACGACCACGAATGCATGCGCCGAGCCATGGAACATGCAATCACCAGCGCGCACCTCACAGCCTCCCACACACCGAGCGCAACCATCCTCATACTCCCCCGATGGGAACACACACCATACCGCCACTCCAAATACATCGACTCCCCTTACACTCATCACCTCTACACCCTTCCCAACGACGCGAACACCTTCCTTCCCCCCGATCAACACACAGGCCATCCCACTCCTACCCCATTCGGCACGCGCTGGATGGTCGACATCTACCTCGTCGCAAACCCCCTCGCCCTCCTCACCCTACCCTCACACACAGACATGACCGCACTCCACAACACTCTCGCATCCATCTACGACACACACCTTCCCAGCCCCACCATCACCATCCCACCTCCACACCTCACCGACTCCTACTCACCACACTCAGCAGGCATATACCACCTCCCCCCCAACCCTACTCAACCCCTTACCTACCCCCTCCATGAACGCATGCAACTAACATACTCCCCAACCAGCGGAGACCTTGCTTGGAAATGGCAGGACTTCGTATACACAGACGGCTCCAAGAAAGGTGGCAGCTCTCCCCTCGGAGCAGCCGCCACCCACCCCGCCTCGGAAACCCGCGTCAAAATCATGGTGACTTCTACCCCTCCCTCCCACACTATCAACCGCGCTGAATTAGCCGGCATTGACATAGGCCTCCAACTAGGCCATACCCACCTCCTTACAGACAGTGCATGCTCCCTCCGCCTCATACAAGGATACTTAAACTGCCCATCCGCTTACAGACACAACATCCACCGCGACACACTCCTCTCCATCACACACACCCTCAAAACCCGCTGCAACGCAGGCATCCGCACGCACCTCGGCAAAATTAAGGCACACAATCATTCACTAGGTAAAAAACGCATCCTACCGTCACTAAAGACAGTAAAAAGATCCAAAGTACTACTAAAGTACTACTGAACCTCAAAAAACGGGGATGGGTCGGTAGCTCGAATGAGCAACGCCGATCGTCTTCGCTCTGGGCCTGGCCTCCCATCGAGCGCAAGACTGGTGGACAGGGCCGCTGAACAGCGCGTACCATTCACCTCTCCCCACCCGAGCCTAGCTCAAAATGGTCAGTGGATCCGTGGCAACACCAGACGGTACACACTCAAAGGCGCAGCTTCCATGGATTTGAATATCATCCCCCCGACAGCTATCGCGCCATCCACTTCGAAAACCACACATGTACCCGTCAAAGTACTGCGGAACCCTCGCGATACACATCGCTTACAAAACACTTCTCTCCCAGAGGCCGGCGCGCTCTATCGCGCCCCTCCGAGCGTCCGGACGTCACTGTCCGCCGCCAACATCCATCAAACCCAGGTCCCATCAGGCCTGGTCGCGTGCTGCCAACACGCGCACTACTCTCTAACTTCGACTCCAAAAGCCACACACACATCAATTGCTTATCCTCCACACTCGACATCCTGCTCGACTACCATGTCTTCAAACCCCACCCCCCCCCCCCCACCTACAAACAGGTGCTCGTGAGGGATCCCCCGCTACACGGCCGCTTCACGGACTTATACCACCCCAGGAACAAACTCGCGGGTCACCCCTTGACCCCGTTCCTCTCGACCTCTCAACTTCCCCACCCCCAACAGACACTGGGAACACCTATGGACCCCCTCCCACTCCGTCGCGGACTCCAAACCCCCCTTGTCCTGTCCATCCCGCGGTCAACTGAAAACCCCGGACAGGCCGACGACTTCTCCACCAGAACGATCGACACGCTCCTCCTTACAGGCCAATACTCCACCACCCCCCCTCACATAGCCCGCTTCTGGCTCCATGGAGTCTTCCTGCCGGACCCGCCGCACCCCGACCCGATCACATCCGCTTGCTCGGTGGCCCGTCGCTGGCTCCTCGAATGCGTCAACGACCTCACCGATCTCCCCAACCGCATCAAAAATATAATCGGCAAGGAACTCGTCCACCACACACGCTGGTCAGCGAACTCCTCTCGCACACACCACCCAACAGCCCCGAAATGCGACGATCACACCCCCCTACCGGTCGAACTCCATTCGGGCTTCCAGGAGGTCTGCCTGGCTATCCCCACCTCCTGTATAACGGTAGGACTCCTGTACCAGTTAACTTCACACCAGCGTGAATTTAATTCGGCCGGTCCAGTGCCTCCCTCTCTCACCTCCTCCCCTTCACTATTGCGACAACTGAGTCAGCAGAAAATTCGCTTCCTCCGCGACGCCTCAGCTCCTGCAGTCTCAGGTCGTCGTGTGAAAATCCGATCCCCCCTGTTCTCCGGTATCACCGGCCCAGAGGTGATCGCCCTCCTACAGGACCTCCTCACTTCCGACCTCACAGCGGCTCTCACCTCAACCGGATCAGCCCCCTCGACTCACCCACAATGCAGACTAGAGGACCTCCCCGAACAAGCGCAGTTCATCCTTCAATTCGCGGACGCCATCCAACCGCTGGACACCCCAACCCCGATCGAGGCCGACCCCTCCTCATTCTGGGTGAATATCCTCCACCTGCCCAAGAATCCCATTCATTCACAATCCGGTCCTGTATCCCATCCCATTTTTTCATTCACACCCCCTGGAACCGTACCCCCTGACAATCACCTTCACACCATCACCATCACACCCCCCCCCGTCTCTGGCCTTGTTCCCGGCATCTCATGGGCTGACACATGCCTCACCACAGTCCTGATACAGTCCCGCCACTCTCTCTCCCTCCCAAGCATACATCCCGACGGCACCATTCCCCCATCACACTGGCTACACACCCTCCTGTCCCAAACAGCCACCGAATACCTCACACACAACACCCCCACAACCACCCCCCCCCCCCCAACACCCCCCCAGCCTCTATCACTACACAACCCTGAAAAAGTTCCCGGATGGCTCATACTTTCGCTCACACCCCTCCAACTCCCCCACCATCACCACCAGCATACAAATCTCCCTCAGCCCCGAAATGTACTGCATCCTCATCTCAACCAACGGCACTATCACGGTCCCACTGACTCACACATACACCCATCGAGGCGCTCGCACTCAATCCTCCTGCTCCCTCATCATCACTCCACACCACTACTCCACGTTCGGTAAAGCCCGTCTCACGGACCCCATTTTCACCACCCCCCCCTCCCCACCCCCTCTCACCATCACTAAACGACACACACTTCACCGCAACCCCCCCGCCCTTCTCCTCCAATGGTCCCGCCACCTCACAGACAACCACGTTCCCAGCCAATGGGACCTGGACCCATCTGACTTCCAAATGCAGGATGACACTGACCTACCCCTCGACCTCTCCTCCCTCCCAGACATACAACTCACCACCACCCCGGCCCCCCCATCCCATACCACATGGTCCCTCCACCAACCTACCGCCTCACAACCCGCCTCCACCTCCTCCTACCACGGCCACCCACCCCCCTACCCTCCAGCCCCCACCACGATTCCTCCGACCACTCTCCACCCTCTCCCCACTATCACAGAAGACTCCTCTGGCCCCATGGACTCCTCCACCTCACCACCCCCAGCCCCCCCCCTCACTCAACCACCCACCCACCTCCCCGACCCCCCCAACCCTACTTATACCTTCGCCCCCCCTCCTACCTGCCCCATACAACCCACCCCTTCCTCCCCTGCACCGCTCTCATCTGCCGCCTCCCCTCCCCGCCCTCGCCCCCCCACGGACCCCTCACTCCGACCCGCACCCCCAACAGGAGTTACCAAGCCCTCTCGTCCCCCCCGCAAGCAACCCTCCCAGTCTCCCCCACCCCGCGCCCCCCCGCACCCCTCCCTCACTCACCAACAGGCCCTCCCTTCCCCCCCACTCCTTCCCGACCACAACCCCCCCTCCGCCACTGCTATTCCCCTCCGCCCTGTTGACCCAGCCCACCTCCCCCTTCCAACCGGCTCTCCTGATGAAGAAGAACTCGACCTCGACGGCTACTCGGACCTACCGGAGGACGACTCGGAGCCCTCAGGCACTCAACCGGCCAACACCGCCTCCCCCAAGGCCAACCCCCACCACAGGTCACCCCCGGCCAATCAGGCCGACTATCATCATTAGGTCCCCCCAGGACGAACCCGAGGTTAGACCCCGCACCCCCCTCCACACTCCCCAACCCGGCATCCGCAGACATACTGTAAACACAGCAGATAGCTTCACTCTCCCTGCCCACTTTACCCCCCGCACCCGCTGCACAACGATGCACAACTTTCTATTCGATTTAAACCTTGAATACGGCATCCCCACCCCCATCGGCTACCTTGATACCTCTGCCGCCCTCTCCTTCCAATGGGGTCAATACCAGGACCTCTCCAACCTTTCCTGCCTCGCTTCCGCAATAACCAAACTCCATTCGACTCCCGCCGCCTCATACACGATTATCACCAACAACGAAGTAGATAACCACTTTCACAACTCCCAATACCCCAGCCCCTGGACAAACCTCGCCAACCGCGGCTTCCCCCCCTGTCCGGGGACGCCCAACCACTCTCTCCTTGTCCTCACATGGCAAAACTCTCACTTCGGCCTCCTTCACATTACTCACTCCTCCGCCACCTGGATAGACTCTCTACACCACCCCCCCCCGTCCGACCTCCTCGCCCGCTCTCTCAACCTCCTCTCCGAATGGAACTCCTCTCCCCCCCCTCCTGTCGGCACCCTCCATCTCCTCAACCCGCCTCGCCAAAACGACTCCGACAGCGCGTGGTCGTGCGGCACCCACGCCCTCCTCCACACCTACTTCATCGCCACAGCCCCCCCGGACCAACACTACAACCCCCCCTCCTTCGACCCCCGGTCCACCGTATACTCCCTCCACACTCTCCTATGGAACCACACCTTCCGCTCCGCCCCCCTCCCACAGGGACGACACCACCTCCTCGCCGCTTTACAACCCCCCACACAACCATCCCCCCCCACACATCCTCCCCCTGCACACTCACTTCCCTCACCCCCTCTC